>MQRK01214993.1:10977-22163 GCA_001938485.1 Girardia tigrina
TATATATATATGGACACTTTTTTTATTGAAATTTTAACTTTGAATGAATTTTTTGAGTAAATGAAAAGTTTTAGGTCTTATGAATGTTTTTTTCGTTCAGCAAAGTGTTTGCTTAGAAATACGAAAGCGAAATATCAAATAAAAAATAATATTACAAATATTGCATGAAAAGTGATATGAAGACGATTGATAAAATTTTATTAAAAAACTAATATGCGTCGTGGCATACTTTCTATGGAGACTTTAGCAGTATCTAATAGAAGAATTAAAAGAAGCCGTAAAGTTCATTTAACTAAAAGTTGTTAGGATGTTTGCTAAAAATGTTTATTTCATTTTTTAAACTAAATCAATTTTACCAAAATTTAGGTCACATTGATAAAAATCAATACTCAGGCAGATGATTCAGTCTGATACAATTCTGACAATTGTCAAGAAAATGTACATGTATACCGTCGTAAAATTCATCAAAAACATCATTTTAAGTTTAAAATACCTAAAAAATAAATGTCCATAATAATTTGGTAACCAGCTATAAATATGCTATAAATAATAATAATAATAAATAAATAATAATGTCTATTTATTTCAAATTTATCAAATAAACTAAAGCAATGTTTCTTAATTTGTGTATAACTGTTTTTTTAATTTAGATATTATATCTAATTTAAATTGTCTTTTCAAGCAACCATTTTGTATGCTTTTGATAAAATAAAAACAATGATAGATTCATTTACTATAATTTTAAAATTGTCGTTTTACTTTTCTGTTAGTAAAATGCACTTAGACTGGTCATATTTAAACTTACCATGGCTCTTTACATTTGGGCTCACTTAGTACCCGTAAATTGCGCTAATTTACAGCATCTTTTTCTTCCATTCGCCATTGATTCAACCCGATCTCTGTAAACATTTGCTAAGTATGTCTAAATGTTTTGGTGATCATTCAGTCAAATAAATTTTGCTGGTCAACTTCTCCTTCTTAAAATTCAGGTAAAATAAATAAATTTTTAAAGTGGACTTAAGCTTTTGGGCACCACTAAAAAGAAAGCTTATATTTTCTTATCCAAGAATTACTCATTCTCGATGTGGTAGTAATAACTTGAGAGCTCCCAAATATTATAATAATAGGTTTCAAGAAGTTCTTCCGCGTCTACAAAATCTACATATTATAAATAATTATCTTAACCATTACCAAATCTTTTTGTAACTTTTAAGCACTAAAAAATAATATATAAAGTTTAAAATATACAAACAAAATTAAGAAAAATGATAAAAAAACGATTTAATATTCTAAATACTTCAAATTCAAATAAAGAAATAAATTAATGACAAACTTATCTAAATAATTTATTTTATAAAATTCAAGTCTATAGATCAACGTACTTAATTATGGTCCTAAAGAGGACCGTTGATACTTTCTCTAATTGTAAGTGACACTAATTTAATTTTGCTTATCTCCATTTTTCTTCGGTAGTAAAACGTTTTGAATTTGTGGCATGACTCCGCCTTGGGAGATGATAACTTCATTTAACAATTTGTTCAATTCTTCATCATTACGAATTGCCAATTGCAAATGTCTTGCAATAATTCGACTCTTTTTGTTATCTCGAGCCGCATTTCCAGCCAATTCGAGAACTTCGGCAGTCAAATATTCAAGAACCGCTGCCAAATAGACCGGAGCTCCTGCTCCAACCCGTTCAGCAAAGTTACCCTTTCTTAATTTTCGATGAATTCTTCCAACTGGAAATTGAAGACCAGCGCGAGAACTACGGCTTTTAGTTCCAGATTTTGATGTTTTAATGGCTTTTCCGGACATTATTTTGCAAATAATTTAATAAATATAAAACTTAAACAAATTTTATGGATTTTCACTTTATTATTTTTTAAAATAGTTTTTTATTATTATTTACTTTTACATAATATTTGCATTTATAATTGTTTTTTATTATTTAAAAACAAAACAAAGTAAAATAAGTGATTTTAAAAATAAATAACCAATAAAATATTAAATGTCTTTTTACATAAAATGTGTTCTTGAAGAAAACTGATTCCCACTGAAAGAGTCCAAACCTGAATAACCATAATTTCAAAGTATCCTTTTTACATAAAAAAAGTATGTATTCCTTTAAAATTGAGATTTTTACATATTAAATTGAGACTTTTAAATTTAAAATTTATATTTTTATTTTAGCTTTAGATTTTGAATTTTGATTTAAGATTTTTTTATTTAATTAAGGAATATTCGATTTAGATTAGATATTTTTGGTTTGAGTTTTTAATTTAGATTAAGAATTTTTATATAAGTTCGGAATCTTTATTTACAGTTATTTCAATATTATTAAATATCTTTTTGTGTCAATTTCGCAAATTAGACTTGTTAAAGTGAATCAATACAGATATAGCCATTTCATTTTAAATTGAGACTTTTTCAATTTAAATTGGGAATTTTTCATTTTAAATTGAGATATTTTCATTTTCAAATGAGATTTTTTCATTTTAAATTTAGATTTTTTCATTTTAAATCGAGATTTTTATTTTGATAAAATTATCATCATAAAAATTATAAAAATGATTTCAGAAAAATCCGAATTTAAATCAAAAATTTCAATCTTAATAGAAAATCAAAATCGAAAATCTCCAATTTAAATCAAAAATCGTTAATAAAAGCAAAAAACTCAAATCAAAATAAAAATTTAAAATGAAAAAATCTCATTTCAAAATGAAAAAATCTCAATTTAAAATGAAAAACTCTCAATTTAAATTGAAAAAGTCTCAATTTAAAATGAAATGGCTATATTGCTATTGAGTACATTGTTCATTCCTGTGTAACATATAACGTTGCAAACAAAAGTGTAGTCTAAATTATAACGACAGAACTAAAAAAACATCAGATTTTCAAAATATTATTTATACATAGATTTTATTTCTTAATCGAATAACTAAAAATAGCAATATTTGTGCTACAGACTGCCGGACCGAGTGGCGGCAACCAGCATCTCTTAATTGTGTGGGAAATTGTCGCTGGCGGACATGATCGGTCGGTTCCAGTTTTCAACGGTCGATACGCTGGAGCGCGTTGGCGCCACAAATGGCTCATCGAAGTGTGTTGGTCTTATCGGCGGCATCGTATCGGTCGGTGGTCCACTCGATGCGTCCAAGTTATTTGTCCGGATGCCGATTCGCTGAACAATGCGGCGGCAGCTCTGGTTCGCTCGATTTCATTTGATTACAATTTAAAAAATTAAAAAAGTAAGAAATCGGAAAAATTTATTTTCAACGATATTATTACCACATTTGAATTTCCCACGTTTAAATAATTTTAATTTAATTAAACAAAAGTCAGTTTTTTGTTTGCTATCGATTATCGGATCACTACAATATTATTTACCAAAATTGATACACGATGCTTAAAAATTTATAAGTAATTTCAAAATAAAAATTCCGACATTTTAATTCCACAATATAAATAAAAAAACTCATATTATAATTCAAAATTTAATGCCAAAATAAAATTCCAAATTTAAAATGAAAATAATTCAATTTTAAATGAAATAATGTCAATGAAAAATGAAAATTTTAATCCTAAATGAAAAAGTATTAATTTTAAACGAAAAAATGTCACATCAAAATGAAGTATTCTCAATTTAAAATCAAATAATCTAATTCAATTAAATGAAAAACAAATTAAATAATTACATGTATAAAAAGAGCTTTTTATATTACCACGTTTTTAACAATCAATTTTTTCTACTTTATTGTCCATAAAATTTCAGTTTTCTATTTTAAAATATTTAATCACTCTCTCCTCACTAAACAAACACAAAATACACAAAATTTTATGAAATATTTAAATAATTTAGATATCAACTGTTTACATAAACTATTAAAATCCCTATACTTTTAACAACGCCATTTAACGATGTTCTTCTTCAATTCCTATATATTTAAATTGACCGGTATTAGTGTTAACTAGAATTGATAAAACAAAATGATGAATTAAAATAAATTTATATCGTCAGATATAATCTGATTTGAGCTATTAATAATTGTTAATTAACAACAACGGAGATTCAAATTTGATCAAAACAAAGATTCAAATCATTTTATTATACAAAATTTACCCATATAAATTGCCTTCATGCAAACTGTTTTCTGCCAAAATGACAACGTAAACATGTCCGATCAACTTGTCATGTATTGTTTTATTGTTGCACGAAAAAAGATCTCAAAATTCGATCGATTTTAAAATTTTCAGTTTTCTAAATTCTTGACTTAACATTATGACTTAACATTAACACTTGAGTCATTGTGGAGATTCATAAAATTTTATTTCATTAAATCATCAAAGATAACGAGTTGTAGAACATTTATTTTTTAATCATTTGTAAAGAACATTTTTATACTTTTCATTTTGTACAAATATATTTGTGTCAAATGATGGAATCCAAAAAGAACGAAATAACTTATCATAAAAATTATTTACCTAAAATACAATAAATTTAAAATAAGTGGTTTTGACGAATATTTTAAAGTTATGTACGTCGTCGTTATAAAAATACTGTTTATATTACCATTATTTTTTAATTATTCATTAAAAAATATAAAATTAAAAAATTATCTTTCAAAATTAGAAAAAAACCTAATGTCTTTGTCATGGAAGGCTTAATGTATCATTGGAAAAAGATAAAAAATGATCAAACCTCAAAGATATCATGACGAAGCAGTCATTTCTGAATTAATTGCTTTGTTTCTCATAATCCATTATGAATTACAAATAAAATTTAGAATTTATTTTTATAAAATATTTTAAAACAAAATTAAAAAAATATAAAATAACACTATATGTTAAGTATAATGTGTTTATATTTGAATATAGTTTGGTAGACGTAATAACAAGTACATCATATTATAATTATGCTTTTGTCTCAATTAATATATTTTTGTTTAAATCGGAGTCGCTCCCCTAGAATCATAGTCTAGATCTGCACCCATCGAAATTAGATATTTTAACCAAATAAAATAATTAAGACTTAATAAACTTGGATATAATTTCTTTTTTTCTGGATATGAAAATATATGCTTCAAAACTTCTATATTTAAATTTTCTATTTGTTTGTACAGATATTTTTTTAGTTTTCCTTTACAATTTGTCTTGAATGTTACTTTTCTCATCTAAATGTTATTATTCGCATTTTGAATGTGAAAGGACATAAATCATAATGATTTTTATTTAATATAAAATTTAATTTATATCTTTTGCTACTTTCTTTTCAGGTCATATGTTCAAAGTTTACAAATTTAAAATTCTTCCACTCATCTTTATGATTAATTTCTTTAAATTCTTAAAATATTTCTTATTTAATTTCTGAATGAGACATCTTACATCAAGTGTTTGTTTTGTTTTAACCACACCATTTAGAATCAAAATGTTTTTACTCCACTTGTTTTTAACACTATAAAAGTAATATTCTTAATCTCATTTTAAGAAATAATTTGATAAAATTAAATAATATTTTTATTTTAGAATAAGTAAATTAGAAAAAAATAGAAGAATAAAAATTAGAATCATTTAAAATAAGTAATAAAATTAATGTAAAAATATTTTCGAGTTTGACTATTTCATTTTTATAATATGAAATTTTTGTTCATTTTCTATTTTCTTGATTTATTATTTTCCTTTTTTTTCAATACTTATATACCAATGCTTTTCAATTGTTTTGAAACTTTCTTTATAATGAATCCTTCCTGTAATACTTTTATACTGCTTTACGAGCAACATTATTATACTACAAAAATTCAATTCAATTCAAAACCACTTTTCTATTCAGATTAAAAGTACTAAAATAAATTGTTACGCCTTATCCTTAGCGAATATTTTTATTCAGACTGTTTATAGGTTATTATCGTTTATATTTCGGTTTATTTAAAATTTCGTTTTAAATAATTTTTAATTATAAAAAATTCATTAAACTAGAGATTCAAAAACATTAAACTGTGAGATTCAATAAATTATAACTTAGTCAAAACAAAATATTGTTTAATTTGATAAAAATTTTATTCAACTCAATAAATTAAACAATTTCAAAAAGTATCAGAAAAATATCGTCACTCATAAAATCGTACTTTCGTACAACTTTAGCAATCAAATTCAAATCGAGCTCAGAAAATCTCTATCGTGCCACAAAAAATAATTGTGACAAAAATAATTTTTCTCAAGCCAGTAACTTGCTCTGATTGGCTGGCCAATCAGAGCGAGTTTATATTCTCACTCTCAATTTCAACAGTTATCGGCCCTACACGCACACATGATTTGACACCCTCTGCAACACATTGGCACAATCACTCACACAAACTGACCGAACATAAATTTAAAAATAATTTATGAGTCATCGTTTTTTAATAGAAAGAGAAACATTTGTTCATTTAAATATGAACAGTAATTAAAGTTTCCAAATTTAGTTATCTAATTTTCAACTTTATTTATTTAATCTTTTAAAGTACTTTTAATCTTTTAGTTTTTAATCATATTTCTTATTTATAATTTAATCATACATATCAATAATATCAGCGAAAGCGAAGAAACAGTAAAATATCAGTGATAGTCATTTAAATAATTGTTCAATTCTAATGTAGATTTAAATTTGTTTTTAGAAGAAGATTAATAAGGATTATAAATAATGATAATACAAATGTTGGATTTTATATTATTATAATTTTATTATCTTTTTTTTCTTTTTTTGTTTCCATATGAGACTCATTTGATCCAACATATTATTTGGATATATCTCTCCGCTAAATGCCCCTAACTCACACTTATCAGAGATCCATATCGTACCCAATCAACCCCATCTCGCCCTTTAAATCTTGCCAGTGAAATTGATGAAGTACCTTTTGGCTTATTAATTAATTATAATTTCTCTACTATTTAATTTTAAATTTGAAATCAATATTTTTGCTGAAAAAGAATATGAACAAAACTTTGTATATTAAAGATTTATTAAAAAGTAAAAATGACTAAATCAATTAAACAATCAATCAAGCCAATCCTCATCATTAGTTTTCTGAATCGGATAAAAAGACAAACTCCTCTCCCTGTCCAGTCGTAATAAATCGAAAGCAAAGACGAGGTCATTGCTCCTTTAAAATTTGTTCCTTTGGCTTAACCTCAAACAATTTTTGCATTTCATTGAACACCCAACCAGCGACTCTTGTCACAATGTGCGTTTTGATCCTAAAGCTAGGAGTTTCTTCTAATATACAGTCACCATGCTGGACAATTTTCTGCTCCTTTTGGTAAAAATCTGAAGAGCCTGGACCTTAAATCTTTTTAAACTCATTTTCAGCTTGTCAGAATAATTACGCTTTTCGTTTTCTTTTCTCGCGCCTTTTCTGTGTTTGGCTCCTTTTGCCAGTCATTGATGTAATCATATAAATTCCTTAGTAATAGATGCATGAAGCGTTGAAGATAAAGCAAGGTTTCTACTTCCTACATCCATGGGTTCCTTTGCTGCAATTTTAGATGCAGTCTCCAAGATCATTGCAGGATCTTCTTGGGAGATTTTCTTTATGACCTTATTGTGGTATTCCGATATATTTTGTTGAATCTTCAACTTTGTTGTTTCAACCTGTGGGGCCTTTATTTTTTGTTGAGCTAGCATATACTTGTCTACTGTCGGTTTATGCACTGATAAAAGAACTGAAATTATTCTATAATCCTCAAGTTCAGTTGTTTTTCAGACAATTCCTTGGTAACTTTATCAATTTCTTCCCTCCTTTCCCGAAGCTCACAAAGTAACCTTCTATGTTGATGTTCCTTTTCATAAATTGGTTCATTTATTATCTATATGATGATAAGAAGTGGATTTACTGATGGAAATAAAACAAAAAGAAATAAATAGTTGATGGAGATAAGGAAACACTAGTCCTCAGTTATAAAGGACACGTACGTCCTTTATTTTCAATCAGTGTTTTTAAATTTAAAGATTTACATTCTGATATTTTTTTTGGCTTTAGGGCTTTTTTCAATAACAGTAATTCGGTCAGGATATATGTAGAGTTTACATACCGAGGCGACTCCTTTGCGATTTACATCGACTTCCAACACTTTTAAACCAGAGGTTTCCCGTCGTATTTTTTTAATAATTAAATGTTGGATTTAATCGTTTAATTGCTTTTTCATAGAATTTTCGTTATTCATTATTTCCGGAATGTATAAACCAGTGCTGCGGAGTCGGAGTTTAAGGATTTTTGTGGAAGTCGGAGTCGTGAAACTCGATTCCGACCAAAATAATAACAAATATTATAAATTGACCTAAAAAGGAGTCTGAGTCGGACATTTTGAAAATATAGGAGTTGGAGTCGTAGTCGGGCAATTTTAGTCCGACTCCGCAGCCTAGGTATAAACTAAATAAATATTAAAAATTTAGATACTTTTAATCAATTTATCATTTTAAACTAGATTTCCGACCTTGTAATGTATTTTGTTGATTAGAAGTAAAATAGATGTAACATAAGTAGATTTTTTTTTCAATTTAATGAATTTCCCTTTTAATTTGTTTTAACAATGTTCATATTTATTAATTATATCCCCTTGTTAAATTTTCAAGCTTAAAAATAACGAAAAATTATTATATTCAATATTCTAAAAAAATTATTTGTTCTTTTTATATTTAAATTATTGTTGTAAGAATTATCCATTAAAAGTCGGAAATCGAAAGCAACGTTTATTTAAAATCACAATTAAATTATGTGCGTACTTAAATAATTACGTTGATCGATTAAAACAATTTAATGAATTTATATAATCATATAATGGATCATTTATATATTTATAAATAGAGATTTGAATTTAAACATAAATATGGTTTGATATTAATTTAATTATCCTAACAATTGTAATACTTCTTTTTTAAGAAATTTTATTTCAATTGCATTAAATTATTTTACAAACGGATTAAATTATCCTGCACGTGGATTTAATTATCCTACAAACGGATTAAATTAAAGTAATCGAGAAATATATTTAAATTTTCTAAGGTTTCTGTTACTACATCAAAAGCGGTATGGAAATTGAAACATGTTTCATTATTTCTCAGTCGCCTCAAATCTATGAAAAGCAAAGAGGGAAGCGTGATCTTTATATCCATATTTACCAAAGAAAAAGTTATATTTGTAATATATCCCACTTTTTTAGTTATGTGCAAATTTATTCCTGCTGATTTCTTGTACAGTAAAAAAATTATTTCTGTCTTTTTTGTCAAAAAAACCGACGTTATTAAAAAATTTTTTTATAATTTTTTTATTTTTATGAAGTGAACTTGCAATAATCATGACCCACAATCCTAAAATAATCTTTTATTTTTATATGTATTTTATTTTAGTCTTTCTGGTCCAAATAAAAACAGTTTTTGAAAATAATTTTAATATATTATTTATTGCATATCAAAGTTCTATTCGAACTAGGGTTTTATATTCGATAAGACTGTGATGATTTCTAGAGTTCGACTAAGAATAAATTGCAATTTTAAACAATTTAATCGATTCGGAATCAATATTTTAAGTCCGCCACTCAAACTTGTCGCCACTCAAAAAGTTGTTCGATCGAACCAGTTGAGGTGAAAAATGATTGACTATTTAAGAAGAGCCTTTTAACATGTCTTTCGGTTCAATGTAACTATGGGATCCCGGTTGAATGCCGAACTATTCAGTCTGACTCGAAATATTTTGACCAAATAATTCAGTATCGATTGTTTTATAGAATAACCAGTTTTCGGAGTGTCGTTTCTGCATCTTAAACTACTAAAAGGTTGTTTTTTAAAACGAGAAAATAATAGAAAAAAATAAAATACCCTGAGTCGATATAATCAATTTTTTTTGAAAATTCCTCACGAAAAAAATTTAAACAAATAAACAATAATAAAATATAAATCCAAAAATGTTTTTATTACTAAAAATACCAAATATTCATAAAGTTTTAATCAATATAAACAAATTAAAATCTGAATTAATTTTTTTTCTATTTAATTTATAAATAGAGGATAATTAGTAGTAATATAAAATTAATTTTGGTGCTAAAATGACTGATTAATTATTAAGATAGTATTTTTAAATTGATTTACACATTAACATTTTGGCATAATTTCAGTTCAATCGAACCATGGGAGTTGTGAGCATGTATGCTTTATGTATTTAATTAACGATAATTATTACCATAATAACATGAATATCCTTCCCTCGCTAGTATTTCGTAGGGAGATCGGAGCCTGGAAAAGCTATTTTCACTGCGCTTCTGTAACAGCTTGTACAATTAAAGAATATTGAAAGTATTTATTATTAAAACAAGCTGTCTCTTTAAATTTTTTACTTTTTATTTTATCCAATCATTTTTGATATAATTAAAATAATTATATAATTTATTACCATTTATTCTGATTATTTTTGTTATTATACATCAAACATTTTTTATACAAGTACGATAAATATGCAAAACATAAACAATACGTATCAAAACAACAATCTCTTTGCAAATCAAATCTCTTTACACAATTCGCATTCTCAATCATTTCAATCTTCAAATAATAATATTCATTCACATAATTCCTTCATTCCAACAAATAATCTCAATCATTCTTCATCTCAACAAATTCATCAACATCCTTCAAACAATGTCGCTTATTCAAACTCGTATCTTAATCAATGTCTACAAACTTTCTCAACTCATTCTTCTCTTCAACAACAAACCAACATCAATCATGTCTCTCAATCTTCCTCAAAACCTCAATCCTTCCTCCATTTATTTCCACACATTAATGTATACTTTAATAATCAACAATCAAATCATCAAACATATTCCAATTATTCAACACAGTCCTCTTTATCAAATCTTGCTTCTTCTTTTAATACATTTTCACAATTATCACCTATTATATCAGAATCTTCCATAAGTTCATCTAAAGAAGAATGTAGTAAATGTAAACGAAACGAGTTTCATATTTGTCGATTTAACCAACTGTTGTTGAATTATGAAGGAAGTGAGGAAACAATGAATGACGAAGAAGATGAAGAAATGGATGAAGATCCGATAAAGAATAATGAAGATAAGGAAGCGAATTGTTTGAAGATAGATAAATCGACGATGCTTCCATGTGGAACTTTGCTTTCACAATTGCCAGAATTAGAGAAAACGAA
>MQRK01215000.1:11676-23612 GCA_001938485.1 Girardia tigrina
TTTTAGATCTGGATTATGAAATTGAAATAGTTCCTCATAAATTTGTTTCAATAATGAAAATTGCAGTAGAAATAAAAGTTTGCAAATTATGAATTCTGATTTCAATCACGAACCTAATAATTTTTAATTCCAAAAAATTCATTTTTTGATCTTCCATAAATTTTTGAATATCATCATCTGCACCTCCACTTGTAGCCTTACAAGATGTATTGCTAATCCTGCTGGATTCTTACATACTTAATTGCCATGTGAACAGTGGAGCTCGGCCAAGCCGCAACGGAGCTGGATGTAACAGTAGGATTTGATTTCCCACACTTTTTTTCATGGTTTGCTAATCCACCTTTATTCTTACATGCTTGTTTACAATAAATACAATCTAAAGTTTCGCTTTTGGAATAAAGACTTTTACTATTTTTTTATATTTGAATATCATAAACAAATGGAGATTTTACTCCAACATCTTTTCTAATTCTATTCATTATTGTTGGAGTCGCTGGCATAGCATCACAAATCTGTTTATTTTTATATTCAAGATGCATTTCTCTGATTTCATTAAAAATAGCAATTTTTTCAAGTTTATCACATTTCTTTAGAAATCCCATTTGCATCAATCCGAGCATTATTTTCAATTTCTTTCAATCCACCATTTTCTCTAATTTTTTGTCTAACTTCTGCTAAAATAGACATTTTTATAGGAAAAAATTAAATAATTAAAGTACGAGAAAGTATGAATTAAAACGAATTAAAACGAATTATACATGACTATTTTTAGAAGGATTAAAGAATAATCCATTACCAGATTGATGAATTTCAATACAATTTTTGAAATTCTTGATCAACTTTTTATTTTTGTTTTTTCTGGTTTTTGAATATCTGAACTTTTTAAAATGTTTTTTAAATGATCAGCAATTCCTCTTCCTTGATAGGGATCAAGAAAAAGTCCGGAACCTGAAGCTTCTGTGTTTCCAGCGTTGCTGAGCTCTACTGCTGTAGTTGGAGTATTTGATGTACTTCTGATATTCTTTTTTCAACCTCAGCTCCTTCGGCCTCCTATAACTTTCTAAGTTCTTCTTCAGCCAATCTCTTTTGTACATCAGCTTTTTTACTTTCGTTCACTGATTGAACAACTCCAGCGCACCTGCTGCTGCTCCACCAACACCTCCAACAACAGTCATAATTAATGGAATTAATTCAGCAAGCGGTAATATTCCACCTTCTTTGTATCTTCATGTTCTTATAAAACTTTAATTACTATTTTAGAAATATAAATTCTTCTCCCATCAATTGTTACAGCTTTCTGCATTTCCGTTTTAAGTATTTCCTTTATTTCATTTTCTAATGATGACATTTTCAAAAGTAAAATTTAACTTAATGTAATTTTTAAATAAAAATTAATATTTTAATATCTTACTTTTTTAAATTTTTTAAATAAAAAAAGTGAAAAAGGAAAGATGTTTTAAACGAAAACGTTCTATTTAATTTAGATAAAACAATAAAATTTAATCATGATTTACGAAAGTAAGATTATTTAAGAGTTGCTTCTAGTGTAGATTCGTCAAAAAAATTAAATAAAAATGGAGATATAAAACTTCAAATAAATCAGACAATTAATCGTTTAAATTTAGGAGAAGCATTTTTTTATAAAATCAAAGTATCTATATTTACTCCAGGAAAATAATGTAACTTTGGAAAATAACTTTTTAGAAAGAATGTTTGAAAATATGAGATTACAATTAGGTTCATCAGAAGTTGAAAATATTAATAATTGTGGAGAGTTTCCAAGTATATTTAATTTTTAATGATAGATAAAGAAGCTGCTGATAGATATGGTGAATCGATAGGATGGGTACCAGATTCAGGTAAAGGTGATATGACAAATAGTAAATGTGCAGTAGGAAAAGAATTATATGGTGAAGATAAATCATAAGGAAGATTCCCATTAAAGACATTATTCGGATTTTTATAAATTTATAATCGAGTGGTATTTCTATTACCAATAAATATTATTCTAAATAGAAGATTAAATGATTAAATATTTGATATAGAACTAAAGACGCAAAATGTAAAGTTGAAATTGAATAATTAGAATTATGGATTCCAGAACTAACTGTTAATCCAAAACGTGAACTTGGGGTTCGTTCATAAACTACATAACGCACTAAGCGGGGGAGGGGGTTCATTTGACTGGGACGATGTGTGATAATAGGGAAGGGGGTATTCTGAAATGTGACGTTACATTCAAAAAATTTTAAAATATCATCAAATCGTCTCATGATGCGCTTACAATAAAATTAAAAAATTAATAGTGAAAAATTATGTTTTGAAATATCATAACACAGCCAGGGCATTGATAGAATATTATTTTAACGAAGGGGAAAACCGCGGAGGCCGCAAAGATCAACTGAAATTTTCCCTCGACGAAATTCTGTGGTTTTTTTGCAGATCGGAGTCTCATTTTAAATCAGGTTTCATAATCGATGGGACTGTGCCGATTTTTGGAATTCGACTTTGATTTGATCTCAATTTTCAACAATTTGATCGATTCGGAATGGAGATATCGGGTCTACAACTCGAACGAGTTTCCCTGATCGAGTCGGTTAGAGTGGCAAAATGACAGATAAGGGGAGCATTTTTAGTATGTGTTTTGGTGTGGTTCAACCGTGGGATCACGGTTGAGGGCTACTCGACTATATCCCCCCCCCACACAGAAATCTCTACATATATGAATTAAGGGACTCATCTGAAGCATTTTTGCTTTAAGAAGTGTATTTTAAAAATGTTTCCTTGCCTAGAATTTTGAAATTTTAAAATTAAATCAAACGAATATTTAAAGTATAGTTAAATTTATGATTTTTTACACTTTTATTTAATAAAAAAAGTTTTTTAAACTTATTTTTAATAAAATGACTTTTTAAAACTTAATTAAATTTTTTTGATGAAATGTCAAAAATTAGATTTTAAAATTTAATTTTAATTTAAGTTTTTATAAATATATTATATATATAAACTAATTATATAGCTTTAAAAGAAATTTGTTTTAATATTACGGTGTGGAGGGAAATATGGTAGAGTAGACTTAATTCAGAATAATTGTCTGGGTTTTTATTTAATACTGATTTTTTAAAATAGAAATATTATATAATCGATTAAATATTGATTAAATATTATAAATTAAATTTAAAATTAAAACTTGTTTCTTTATTTATTTTATTTTGATTTGCAGTGATTTATATTTATTCTTGGGAAGCGCTTCAGTTTATATTTTATTTTATTTGTAGACGGAAAAAAGCAAGCTGTATCAAACGCTATATAGTGCTTACTGTTTAGCATATCCATAAATAAATAAGAAAACATGTCAGGATAAAATAAATGATAAGGGGAGAGAAATAAAGAATGATGCTCAATTTGATGTTAAATCAGAAACATTGTTGAAGGAACTAAAGTTCATTACAATAAAAAGGAAAGCTAGCCTTTATGCGTTTTGGGGTAAACAAATATCCTCTCCTACAACATCAGCAATCACTGAAAATGATGTTAACACTCAAGAAACGCCAACTTTTACTCAAAGAGAAGAGCTTTTCACACCAGATGATTTGAATTCACAATCTGAACTGAGTCTAAAATCTCAATCTTTGCCAATCGCAAGTAAGTCAATTATTTCTAAGAAAATATCAGTAGCACAGCTAAAACTACAGTTGGAAATCGACTTGATAAATGCTGATTTGATCGGTTTATATGAAAGAAAAAGAAGGGGTCTACTTACAGATGTACAGGCAAAAGAACTTACACAGAATAAACAACAGACGAGTAAACTACAAATTAAATTGAAAAAACCCAGAAGCTCACAGGAAAGATCTCTAAAATACCGTGATCAAAAAAACGTAGATTAAATGAGATTCTAGAAGAAAATCCTGAATTACGGAAAAGATTAAAGGTATTAACAGTATCTGGTAGACCAAGAATTGAGGATGACGAACCATTGCTACTGCAGGCCATCATAAATTTAACTATGCATGGCTCAGCTTCCCATCAAAGACGACAGAGTGAAGTCTACAGAAGCATAAAAACACTCGAGGAATTGACAAAAGAATTAAACTACGACGGTTTTACTATTACCCGATCTGGCTTGTATGTTAGACTTCAGTCAAAGAGAAATTCATGACAACAAGGAAAGCACCACGTAAATACTGTACCAATGATATTAATCAAGGCCCAAAATGATCACCATGCTCGTCATATGGACGGACCATTTTGTACTTCCACGATTATACATTTGGAAGAATTATCACCTTTATTAGGTCCTAGTGAAATATGTTTTATTAGCCAAGATGATAAGGCACGCGTACCAATAGGCCTTTCTGCAGCTAATAAACAAAGTCCATTACTGATGCATTTAGAATATACAGTTAAACTTCCAGACCACGATTGATTTATAGTCGGCCAACATAAGCTAATTCCATCAGTTTGTGCTGGAATTAATATTCAAAATAATGGCCTCGGTAAAAGAGAAGCTGTTGGTTATTCTGGTCCTATTTACATTGCAATAAGGTCTGGAAAACATTCATCATTCAATCATGCTTGGGACTTTGAAAGGTTGCTTGATCTCGAAGACTTTGATAAAATTACGAAAAACGACGTTAACATAGTGAAACCCATTTTTATTTTTTCTGTGGACGGAGGACCCGATGAAAATCCACATTATCAAAAAGTCATAACAGTAGCGGTACATAATTTTTTAAAATACAATTTAGATGCTATTTTCAATGCATCCAATGCCACTGGGAGGAGTACATTTAACAGAGTTTAGCGCAGAATGGCTTCGCTTAGTAAGTATTTAAGTGGGTTGATTCTGCCATACGATCACTACGGCAAACATTTAGATGAGAGCGGTCAAATAATAGACGAGTAACTGGAAAAAAAAGAAATTTTGAATTAACGGGCGGAACACTGGCAGTAATTTGGTCACAAACCGTCATTGACTCCTTTCCATTTGTAGCCGAATATATACAACCTGAAATTTCCTAAATTTTGGAAGAAAAATTAATATTGAGGGATCAACACTGGAATGCTGATCATGTACGTTCCAGTCAATATTTTACATAAATTGTTAGATGTACGGACAGAAAATGCTGCACCAAACCAAGAAGTTCTTATTTCACCCTAATAATAGATAGATTTCTGCCACTACATGTACCTATTCTACAAATATGCCAAGGCCTTTTGGCTTCAGATCCTCAAACAAAGGAAAACGATTCCAATCACTATCCAATACTTTTCGTTTTGCTGAGTTTAAATCAAAAGGTTCTTCTACCCCAGCCAACAATTTAAACAAGTTCCTTACGATATGTACTGTCCATCGATTAGCAAAATTCTTAAAAACAGAATATATCAAACATTCTATATGCACTTTGCATCGTATAACATGCTACACAATCATTGTATAATACACAAAAAACAAATCTATAGTTGTACAACGTATAAGACCAACACGAATTGCTGCGCGTAGACAGAAGGAACTTTTGGCCATAATTGAAAAAGAAAATAAAGAAAGTGCTGAATGGATTGAAGAAGAAGATTTAGAACTAAGTGGAATAATTTTTCCAGATGAACACGTTCCAGTGAGAGTTGGGTCAGTTTTCTCCCCAGAAGAACATTTTAAATCTACTTGTGAAGATCAATTATGTTTATTCTATTTTTTACTATGTTTAGTCTCACAGTATGGTTTTGTTTTTTTTCCTTTGTTTTAAATGACTTAATATATATTTTTGTTTACCTGAGAAGTCGAAAATACTAGATAAATGGATTTCATATGAACTAAAATGACAATCAAAAAAACGTCTTTGTGAGGCATCGTCTTCACTTCTTCTGCGGAACAAGAATAATCCGTTTCTAGACGCGAATTGTAATGTGTGATGAAAGGTGGATTCTCTTCGACAATCAGAGACGTGGTTGGATCATAATCAAGCTCTACAAACCTTTTCTGAGGCCGAAATTGTACCAAAAAAGATGATGGTGACTGTTTGGTGGTCTGCATCCGGTGTTATTCATCATAGCTTCCAAAATCCAAAAGAACAAATTATGCCAGAGAGATAATGTCAGGAAATTGTCAACTTGAACCACAAACTCCAACAACAAGAACCAGCATTAGTTAATAGGAAGGGGCCTATTCTTCTCCACGACATCGCTCTACCACACATCGCACGTCTGACAATGCAACTGTTGAACGAACTTGGCTACGAAACTTTGAGTCATCCACCATACTCACCTGACCTCTCGCCTACTGATTATCACTTTTTTAAACAACTTGACATTTTCCTCCAGGAGAAATACTTCGAAAATAAAGATGATGCTAAAACTGCCTTCAATGATTTCAAAAATTGTAAAAATAATAAACAAATAAAATATTTAGAAATTAAAACATTTACGTTAAAAAATTATAAAACTTTTTGGGTATTTACAAGAATAATTGTACTTCATAATTTGTCCATTTATTTAGAGCTTTCGTCTAATTATATCACTTAAATATTTCCTGTATTTAGCGATAAAGAGAATAATTGTTTGGTTGAAAAAAAGTATTTAAATTGAAGATATCATGACAAAATATTTTACAAGACTCTTTTGATGTGGCGATTAATATTTATTTTATTTGTGGTTGGAAGTATCTCCGATTGTAAAAGAATCTCTACTCGTGATGTTTCAAGCAATAAAAAGTCTGCTACCAAGTTTGAATCAACATATATTGTCTTAATGCTATCTGACTTAGTAAAATTGGGCCCACGGTTAATGGCATCTTGTTCAGCAATTGTTTCAAATGGTGACAAATTAACGCGACTACAAGACATGTATGACTCCTTTTCCAAGGTATTAACCAATTTAAATGTGTATGAGAATGGAGTAATAAAAGTGAAACCAACTAAAGAAGAATTGGAAGTAATGACGGAGGAATCGCTTTCATTTAATAGAGTTAAAAATATGTTTGACGAATTAAAGATAGCTATGGTAAATCAAAATTGGGAATACTTTATTAGAATCTATGACAAAAATTACAAAGCCACCGCTATGCAAATTTACCAGTTCCTTACAAGAGATACACTAAAAATAATAAAAAAGATATCTGGATGTAATAGGGATCTTATGGCCGGTCAATGTGCAAGATCTGTAATCTATATGGACCTAAGTTTATTTATGGAAGGTTGTTCTATGGGATATTATAAAATTAATTCAAGCTGTGCCGAAGGCCGATGGAAGGAAAAGCTTCAAGAAGTTTTATCTCTCTGCAAATCAAAAATCTCTGAATGTTGTGTATAAAAACTGAAGAATATTTGGTTCAATCGAATTTGAAATAGAATGTTTAAGTAAATATTAGCGTTTTGATTTTACTTTAAAATATAAATAATTAATTATGATAGTTCTTTTCATTTTTTGACACTTAAAAATTTTATATTATTAAATGTTGAGCTTAGGCAAACGGATACTTTCGTAGTTTTATTACCGATTCGCGGAGCAGCGACTTTTGTGAAACGAAATGTACAAATAATATTTTATAAAAATTCTTATGATTGACATAAAACCGAATTCAAAATTTATAAATTCTAATATTATCATACGTATCGTACGTCATTACGCGGGAATAAATTTTTGTTGATTCATTTTCTTAATTAAGTGTTGTACATTAAATATATATATATATATATATATATATATATATATATATATATTTACAGTAATATACTTATCCGAATTCCTCATGTGAGACTTATATTTCTTACAATTCTAAAAAAAGGAATAAAAGATCCTTTCTTTCATTTCTAGTATATAAATTACGTTTTCTGTATTAATATTTGGTTCAGTTGTCCGATTTTCTTTAGTATTATCTGCTCATTTAAGTCACCTTTATGTACCATATTCAATAACCTTCTAGATGAAGGTCGGGTTTATACAGAACTAAATATTTGTTTAAAAACTTAAGTTGTAATTAAAGTCATAATGTACGTTGAGGCATATAAGGTTAAAATAAATTTAATTAATACATTTTTACTTTTGCATTTCTATTTAAAATCCTGATCCATATATTTTTAGTTTGTATACCAAGGAAATTTACTATGCTGTCATGAAATCATGAGGTGTATCGTCCATTGACAGAAAAGATTTATAAACATTCAAACCTAAAATCAAAAAAGTCTGTATCAAACACAGAATATTTATCAAAATTCAGACTGGATTAAAATAACTTAAAAACAATAAATAGATTTATTCAAAAATAAATTTTCAAGAATTGTCCTGGCTGATAAAGACGACTTGTAGAATCCAAATGTTTGTACTTTTAGAGTATAAATATTTGGGGTATAAATATTTATCCATCTTTAATAATGTGAAAATCAGATTAAATTTTCATTTTATTTTTCCCATATTTTTATTCATGATTTCCATGTTATATTAACAGTAAAGTTCCTCTTAACCGCCAAAACATGACCTGATAAATATTTGGCGGTTAATAATAATTGGCAGTTAACAAAAACGAAATCGATCGAAAATCTTGAAGGTCGTTAATAACCGTACTCCATTAACTGCTGAAAATTTCTGATTTTTCTCAATTTCACATAGATTATTAACCGCTATTTTTTAAAGGATTGGTAGTTAAGATGAAGTTTACTGTAATTTAAAAATGAAAAATACTTTAAAATTTTGATAGTTCGAAGGTGTCTTGATCCGGGTACAGTGTTTATATCAATCTTTATTGCGAAATCCATGGCCTTTTTTAACATATTGACTTTGGGGTCAATTTTATCCCCCTAGTGACCAAATATGTCCCTTCAGTTCAAGGCAAAAGTATTAGAATGGGGGCAATGTTTTTAAAATCGATTTTTAAAACTACCTCTCTATTTTTGTAATCATAATCTGATGCTTTTGCAACAACAGAAGATTTAAACTTCGTTGTTCTAGCAAAAGACTAAACCAAAAATACACATATTGGCACCTTTGCTACAGAAGAATCTATTATCAGCACTTCTCACAATATTATTGAATGGTACTAGCACAGAAAAGTGAATATAAAATGGTAAGTAGAAAATAGTAGGGACTGTTTGGAAGCATTTATGTTTGCACTTACTGAAGGGAATTGTAAAACATAATATATGAAATGATGAGCGTGTGAAAAGTTTGTGAATGTAGCCTGCAAGTTTGCTCACAATTGGATTGTTTACTTGGATTATGGCTGCCGTGCAGATACAACTGTAAAATGAAGGCTGTCATAGATAACCTTGACTCAATCTACCTTAAGGCAGCAGTGCGACCATTGGCTGAAATGCTAGCAAAAGTATAATGCGGAAGTTGTGGGGTTTCTTACCTCCCTTGCTGTCGACGTTTATAATGACATTTTGATAAGTACTCATTCTGCCAACAGCCTGCCCTCAAGGTATTTAACTCAAGTATACAGGTCCAAAATCATTAACAGTCTTCGCAAAAATGAAGTTATTGCGGTACGGATTGTTGTGTGTAACCGCGTCCGCAATAGTGTTGACTTGATCGAGTTCGATGCGTTCGTTACTTTCGGCACCTGAATCGTAAAACCGCTTAAACGATAAAAGTTGATGTTCAACCTGATTCTTTCAAGATTTAATTTTAATCGATATAAGTCTATTTATTCGATTTCTCCGTCTTGACTGTCTTTTGTAAGTGGTATTTAATGAGAACGAGAATTTTCGATAAACATTTATTTATAAACAATGTAGTTTCAAATTGATCCTCCACATTCCACCACTAAACAGATTGGTTTTGTAATTGTAATTTGTGCGTTTTATTAATTTTTATTTTATTAATTGTTAATGTAGTTCTAGATTTTTATTAGTTTGTTAATTTAGTTCTTGAATTTTAAATAATTTTTAAATGTTGTGGAGTTGGCGTATACATCAGAAAAGAATTCTTCGTTGGCTGAATTTCAATCTCCCTCATTGAAATTACAAAACAAAAACCCAAGCTGCTATCGAGAAATGCTACTCATAGTTGCTGGAGAAGTTCAGAAGGAACTCCCTCGTAATCTGCAGGATTGTTTTGCTTGCGTAGTACAAGTTGATAGCAACGTCAATCAGCAAATGGTGGATTACAAGTAAGTCTCTGCGAGAATAGTAACAAAAGAGAGTGAAGTAAAGAACGTCTTCAAAGTCTTCAACGAACCTCAACATATTGGAGCCCTTGGACTGCTGTAAGCTACTCAGTAGGCCCTTAATGGTCGCACCAACTTTTATGCTTGGTGTTACAATAGATGGCAAAAGAGCTTATACAGGATTAATAAGGTGGCTTTTGAAGATTTGGAAGAACTGGTTGCATCGTGATCTATATATGTTCAGGTGTCCTATTCACAGAAGTAACCTCGTTTTTAAAAGCATTGTAGGAAACGTTTAGGAGCTGGGTTTAGCTATCTTCTTCAGGAGGTCTAAAAAGACAACGAAACTCCTAAATCAATTTCAACGAACGGCAAAACCTTTCCCTACTCATTACAAAGTTTGACTTGCGGAACACTTAGTCAACCTTTTAACGGTTATTCTTCTAATCTCCATAGCTGCAAGGAAGTTTTTAAGTTTTTAGAATTGAAAGGCGAATGAAAAAAAAGAAAGCAACAGTACGGGATATTTGAAAACATTGTCATATGAATCGCATCAAGTTTGGCTAAGCGGTCTTATAGTTGATGTTTTGAAAATATTTCCTGACTTGCAAAAGCAGCTACAGCGTGAAGATCTGATTCGACCAGAGATAATAAACAATAGAGCTTCGGCACTTCGTAAATTAGACCTTATATCCAGGGCCCCCTATCCATGGTGGAAAGGAAGAGAAACTACAGTCCCAGGAGTAGTTATGTATTAGGGTATTATGCACACCACCCAAGAATTCAGAAAAAAAAATTCAAGTAATGGAAAAAATAGAGAATTTAGAAAATAGAGAAAAATATAGAAAATAGAGAATTTGAGATTCTGGAGAGAAAAAAAATAAAAAAAAAATTGAATATTTGAGCAAAAATGAAAGTTGAAACTCCTTGCGCGAAATGGAATTCTTGGGTAGTGTTCAGAATTTTTTTAACAGGGGCAAGAGGTACCTAATAGCTATTCCGAAGAATAGCTATTGGGAAAATTATTTTTTTTTTATTACCATTGTGAAATTAAAATGTGAATTATTTATAAGACTAACAAATTAATAAAAAAAACATTAGATTATTTATAGCCATTTAAATTTTTTTTTATTCATTATCATTTTCATTATTCGGGATATATTCAGTATCGGAATTATCATTAGAAGAGGAACAATTATTCGGGATATATTCATGATCGGAATTACTATTATTATTTTCAGTATTCGGTATATATTCATTATCAGAATTAGCAGCTTGATAAACTTTTTCAAAGTTCGATTTAACATGATGTTTTTTACTATCCAAATGTCTCTGTTTATTTTGTATTAATCCTTTAAAATTGCAAACATTGCAAATAAATTTTTCTTTCTCCATTTTTTTTATTATTATTATTTTTTATGAAAATTATATTTTTTCTAATAATATTCTCAACTTTTCCAAATGATCATTCGTAATTAGCGTATTCGTTTTATCTTCTCTTTTTTGACCGTCATTTAATTTTCCAATATTTATTTTACACTTCTCCAAAATATCTTTACTCATTTTTAACTCCTCATCAGTTATCAAATTATCACTCAATGCCTTTTTATGAAACATAAATAATTCATCATTAGTCTTTTCTAATGTTCGTAAATAATTCCGATATTTTTTCAATTTTTTCAAAGTTATTAAATTAGAGCCATTATCTCCAATAATCGATAAAACTCCCAATCCGGCAAAAGCAGC
Source organism: Girardia tigrina (assembly GCA_001938485.1). NCBI lineage: Eukaryota > Metazoa > Platyhelminthes > Tricladida > Dugesiidae > Girardia > Girardia tigrina. The sequence goes on from MQRK01215000.1 coordinate 23,525, forward strand.
AGTTAATGGAATTGTTAATGTTCCCAAAGTTGAAATGGAGACAACAATTATTGCTCCAACAGATCCAACGAGAGTTAATACCCCATTA
>MQRK01215000.1:58669-69838 GCA_001938485.1 Girardia tigrina
ATGAACCAGCGACTACCCATATGAAGCGTGTGCGAAGAAGGCCTAAATACTTGGATGACTACGTCGTAGATGGAGATTCGGGTACGGACGAATCTGGTGGGGATGTGCGATGAGATGATAGTCGAAAATAATAATCTCGTAAATTCGATTTTTATATTTTGTTTAAATATTCCGGTCTTTGTGAAAAACGTGTTTTTTCTATTTAATACAATTTAGGAACTTGTTATTCATTATTATTCTCTACAACAAATTTAAATTAGATTTTTAATTTTTTTAAAAAGCTTCTTTTTTAAGTTTGTATCTGGAATCATGTTCTTATGTGAATCATGTCAAAATTTTGATTTGTCAATTAATAATAAAAAATTTCAATCGGATCGCATAATGTTATATTCTTCTTATTCGTCATATCTATTATGAATTATCGATTTATGTGTGCGAGTATTTCACAAATCTTTTACATTGTTCAATTCTATGCTGAATGTAGGGCAAGATGGTCGCCCTTCCCAACCTTCACAAGATCCATCATGAAATGGTAATCTCTTATTGACTCTCAATATTTCTTGCTTCTGTGTTCTACAGGAGAGTCTGGAAGCCATTACGAGAGATATTCCAATCTAAAATCCTCGATGTTCGCAGGAAGTCCCAACAAAGGGAAATATTTGGAGCCTCCAAGGGCTAATGAAGTGGTTGGTAGAATCATGCATCAAAATGTGGTTGTTAAGAGAACTCACACATTTGACAGAACATTTACTACATTCACAATTTTTATCATCTTTATGATGATCAACAGTAATGCTTTCACTTAGATCCATCAATCAATTTTCAATATCTCCCATTATAATCTGAACTATACATGATAAGATTATTTTATTTAAAAATATTTTATTTAAATTTGATTGGCTGAAATAAAATATTTTTATAGTCATTTTAAAACATTACTTTGATTTTAATTATTTAAAAATTTACAAAAATAAAATCATTAAAATTATTTAAAAGCTGCAATAATAAAAACTAAAAATTTGAATATTAAATCTAAATTTAAATAAATTAGTTTCAGATTATAAAAAATTAAATATTGATAATCCATCTGGTTAGGAGAGGCACAATCCCAAATCAACATACAACATTTGAACATGCAAAAACTACACAAAAACATACACACACCAAATATTCCTCACAGTGGTCACGAATGCCAATCACCAACCTAACAGTAACAAAAATCGATCTTTGATAATGTTCACAGGGTATAGGAAATGGTACCAAATTAAACATATAAATTGATTATTCCGGCGATGCTTTCATCTCATCACTTGGACATATCCCCCAATAAATCAAACTGCATTTTAAAATAAACTTTTCGCACACAATTTTGTTTTTCAAATGTTTTAATTATAAACCAATTTTTTCCGTGCAATGCCTGATAGTCATATAGTAAATTTCTAAACATTGAAAAGAAATTAAAATTTGATAAACTTAAGTTAACAATTAACGGTATTAATCTATACAATGGCAATCCTTGCCATTGGAATTTTAAACCCCTTTTCTTCACTTGCAATATGACTAATTTTTAAAAAAAAGACAAAACCAACAACGAAAAACCAACAAAAAAATATTATTTCCAGTTATAAAAATCAGATTTTCTTTGTTAATAAATTATAAAATTGTTTGTTTAAATCAGCTTTATTAAATTCTTGATTTTGAATGCAGTGAACGGCTGGTATTGGATGCATTGATTTCTATGGCCGCTATATCGCCACTGACGTCCAAGGTCGTTTTATTGGGAGAATCGTCTGTCGGAAAAACGAGCATCGCCCTGAAACTCGTCAAAGACGTTTTTCATGACAACCAAGAAGCAACAATCGGAGGTCGATATCTATTGATTGAATGATTTGTTATTGATTGATTTTTTGTGGCGCGAGTTTATCTATCGATTATTTGTGATATTTATTGCTTAATATAAGTCGAAAATAGCGATAAATAAACGGAATTCATTCTCAAATAATTTTTCTAAAATATTAAAAATCGATAACAAAATAATATTTTTTTCGGTAAAATTTGCATAAAAGAACAATCAATAACTGAAATAAAAATTAATTATAATAATAATAAATTATTATAATAATAAATATTGAATAAATAATTATAAAATTTAATTACAATAATAATATAGAGTAAATTAAAAAGAAAATCAATAATAAATTACTAAAAACAATTAATAAAGTTTAATAATAGAAATAACTTAAAAATTATAATTATTATTAAGAAATAAAAAATAATAATATTTTAGACTGAATAACTCCAATAAATAAATAAAAGTAAAAATAGATAATTAAAATAAATGATTAAATTAAAAAAATTAAAAAATAATTATTATTTACTAATTGATTAAATGATCGCATGGGGCGCGTTAATCGATTATTTTTTATATTTTTTTTAATATCAATTTTTGAGCTATAAATAATTTGAGAAAATTTTTTCGACAGTTTTTTGTGACTAATAATAATAATCAATGACTGAAAAAAATTAGCAATAAATAATTATTAATTAATGAAAAATAATTAAAATTGTAATATTTAATAATAATTAATTATAATAAGTAATATCTAATAAATAATAATATAATTTAATAATAATAAATAAATGGAAAATAATAATTAACAACTTTGATAAATTAAAACGTACAATTAATAATATTTAATAAATTGTGAATAAATTGAAATAAAATTGGCGAATGATTAAAATCAAAATTCGAGAGCCAATTGAAAATATTTATTAATTTCGACGGTTCAACCGTCATCGTCAGAACAAATGATTTTTCAAACGAAATTTACTTATACTATTAGGTGTACAACTAATAAATTTCGTATTTGTTATCACTTTTATACTTAACCACTTCTGTGATTTGCCCGAATCCAGTTCGGGTAGGTATTTTGCTGACACAGTGATTTGCCCGAACTGGATTCGGGTAAATCCACGGACCCCTGTATAATAGCATCTGGACTAACAACCACTTCAAATATTTTTTCGCTTTAGACAACATGAGGCCTATAGATATGAATCATATAAATAAGTTTTCAACTACTTGTTCATTTAAAAGTACAAACAGATGTAATGATGATGTCTATCAGGAATTCGTGAATAACGACGATATCCATTCCATTGAAGAACTCCACAGGAAATTAATGGAAGAGCAACATCTTCCTGATGGCTTTCAGGTTATCAAATATGATTCCTCCTTGATGCTTCAATCCAAGTGCAAAATGATCACTTAACAGAGGAGGTCTCACCTATCCTTCGGACTATCTGTTTCTCCTCTGTATCAAATGTTGGAATGTTTTCTCTAAAATAAAACAGAAAACAAACCTGACAAAAATGCTTCTCCATTCTTCTTCCAGTCGCTCTATGTTCACGGAAATTATGAAACTGGTGCTAGAAAACGACACTGAAATATATTTTCTCGGCTGCGAAAATGGTCACGATCTTCTGTCACAGATTTCACGCAGTATGTTCAACATCATTGCAAAAAATACAGTAGCAGACACCAATTCAACATCTGCATGCTCCTCAAATTTGAGAAAAGTTATTAAATTCAATTCCTAATATGTATAATAATTGTACCTAATTATTGTAATTTGTTCTGTATAGTGTATATAATATATTATTTGTGATTATAAATCACTGTCTGCATTGGTGATTTGGTGGAAAATCTGACTTTCATTGAGGAAGACAAGATTATATATTTGGCACATATATTGTCATTACAGAGCGTAGGCCTCATGTTGTCTAACACGATATTCAGTTGTTAGTCCANNTGCTATTATACAGGGGTCCATGGGGCAAATCATACACGAAACTTTCTATAGTGATTTGCCGAAATCCAGCTTGGGTCATTCCCCCACCAACACATCGCGCGCATTTAGTGACACATGTCGTAACTTGATCTTTCGAGAACAATTAGTCACCGGCTGCTCATCGCCCAGTTAGTTTGTGTGTTGTATTATCGTGTCGTGTGTATTCAAATTTCGATAAGAATAAGAAGAGAAACCCGAACCTACTGCCATGATTGTAATGTAGGGTTATGTCTGGAATGTTTCAAAATATTCCATACAAAAAAAGAATACTAATTTTTTATGTAAGTTTCAGTTTTTAGGTAATTTGATTCAAATAAAATATTTTTGATGAAAATGAAACATTTTTTTTCCTTTGTCCTTTGATTTTTTTTCTCTACTAATATTGTTTATTTATGTTTTATACCGATTTATTATATTTCAAAATATGATAAAAAAACATAATAGTGAAAAAAAAGGTGGCTTTTTTGACCCACTTTTTTCCAAGAGGTTGACCACAGAAGTGGTTAAATAAATGGTTTTTTAACAAAAAAATACGAAATTAATTAGTTGTACACCCAATAAAATTTTAGATGTTCAAGATCAAGATCAATCTTGCAGCAATAATGATAAAAGTTTGGGAATTGGTTATGTGTTAACTGTGCCATATTCAGAGGGGTTTAAAATATTTAAAAATTCTATTTTGAAAGCGTTAGATAATGCAATAATATCCCGTACCCAGAAAATTGAAAGCATGTTCGGCAATAAATCTCCAACGCCATTGGGATTGTGTTCGGATCTCATTTACCAATATACATGTAATGGGTGTAACTCCACATACAATAGGAGAGACTTCACGTCATCTCTGTAAGAGAATCCAGGAACACAGTCGCAATGAAGGTGGAAGTAACATTGCAGGACATAGAAGACATTGTTTCTCCTCTGTATCAAATGTTGGAATGTTTTCTCTAAAATAAAACAGAAAACAAACCTGACAAAAATGCTTCTCCATTCTTCTTCCAGTCGCTCTATGTTCACGGAAATTATGAAACTGGTGCTAGAAAACGACACTGAAATATATTTTCTCGGCTGCGAAAATGGTCACGATCTTCTGTCACAGATTTCACGCAGTATGTTCAACATCATTGCAAAAAATCTCTAAAAAATCTCTAAAATTGAATAAAATCTCTAAAAAAATCTCTAAAACAATAAAAGGAGATATAACTTCACAACACTTTAAAATTCTGTGCACTCAATTTAAAAATTATTGGGAGAGAGTGACATATGAAGCGTTATATATTAGATCTTTGGATCCTAAAATTAACGTTCAAACTGCACTCTCTACAACTTTGTTGAGAGTTTTTAAATGATGTACTGGTTACGTATTGATTGCATAATCATTAACTGCACTATATAAGTAAATTTCGTTTGAAAAATCGTTTGTTCTGACGATGACGGTTAAACCATCGAAATTAATAAATATTTTCAATTGGCTTTCGAATTTTGATTTTAATAAATTATTGTAAAATTTGTGTATAGTTCCGAACGGGCCCCAGCAAATATAAAAATATGACAATATATAAAAAATATCTCTGCATTCCAGGAACAATAATTTATAAATTGTAAAAAAATTATTTAAAATGTTTTTAATGTCACAAATTCTCGACGGAAAACATAAATTATCGATTATGTAATCGCTGGCTTCGCTGACTTATTCTAGAAATTATTCGACTTAATTTAGGAAATATTTGTACCACAATTTCAGAATTGTGAGAGGTGGTTGCAACGTCGATATTCGAGTTCATTTTTTTAACACCAAAATTTATTTCTATAACAATTCACATATTTAAAACAAATTTTCCTGTTAATTTAATTTACTTATCTCGACCCAAATTAATCTATTAAATTCTTTTCGATTCAATTTTTAAAATCCTGAAAATTTATTTCGAAAATTATTTAAAATTGCTTATTAAAAATATTTTTATTTATAAATAAATATTTAATATTTAATGGTTTTCTTATCATTTTTAATTTTAAGATATTTAATAGATACATTAAAACATATTTTTTATTTTTAAATCGATATTTTATTTTTTATGATTTTCTTTTATTACATCATTTTTAATTTTTTTAAAATATTTAAAAACACATTAAAAATATTTTTTTTAAAAACGTTTTTGATTTTTAATAGTTGTTTTATTATATAATTTTAATTTTAAAATATTGAATAAGCATATTAACATAAAAATATTTTACCCTTTAAATTAAAAAAAAATAATAAATTATTCTGGCGAGATCAAAATTTAAATTAACCCCTCATACGAATGAAATAAATGTTTAATAATCTGTTTCATATTTTTTAGGTTACGCTTAATATATTTTATAAATAAAATTTTTATATTTAAAATTGAATATTTTTTTTGGATTTTCTTTTATTTTTAATTTTAATTATTAATAGTTAATTTTTCTATGCAAAAATAAGAATAAATGAAAAATAGTTCTAAAAAATGATACGAAAAACATTTTTGATTTAAAAATATACGGAAAATAAGTAAATAAAGTTTTTAAAATTTTGAAATTATTTTTCCTGGAATGCAGAGATAATTTTTTATATATTGTCATATTTTTATATTTGCTCGTGCGCGTTCATCAAAGCAGTCAGCGAAGAATTTCTTTATATGACGATAGTAATTTATTATCTTTTTATATTCATTTTTGGTCCTTTGAAATGGTATTGAAATGAATAAGAGGATTATCTTGTATAAGATAATGCTTCGTTCCGGGCAAACTGTTCGACAGCTCGGTTTTAAAATCCTGATATGATTTGGTATGATCAACACTGCCGATTTATATTTTGAAAAGCAGTGGACCTCCTCGTAATAGTTTCATTATAAGAGACATATTTTGCACATGTTTGATGAAATAACTATGTTGAGGCATTCCTCTTCTTGCACGTCTAGATTTTCTGTCTTTCATATGATTTATTTTTTTATTTTGGTCAAGAGTAATAGTTAAATGTTTTATTTTTTTAAATTATTCGCAAAAACCAATAGTTTAAAAAACGTGTCCAGTTAAAAATTGATCAAATCTCACGATTTTTTTGACGGCATGGTTCCGTACTTTCAGTCTTCCGACATCCTGCTAATTTTTTTATGATAATATATCATGAATAAGTGTCATTAGTACTGCTGATCGATTAATATTGAATTTTTTCCATAATTTTAATTCTTTTTAAATTTAAATTTATTGCACTTAATTTACGATTCAACCGGGTGTGTATAAGGTATGCATTGTGTTGGGAGCGTTGTTGAGATCATAAAATTTTTGAATGTACAATCTGATCAAATTAATAATTAAAAAATTACATTCCGTAAAATATTGTTATAGATATGTTAAAATAAGATTTTCAGAAATTTAATGTAAAAATTAATTTATGTAAGAAATAAAATAAATTTTACGGTAGGTTTATTAAAAGATTTATGTAAAGATTTATTATAAAGTACAAAAGTTAATTTCAAATTTGGTGAAAATATTTAAGTGAAATAAAATCAAAAGTAATATAAAGTTTAATATTTTATTTGCGAAATGAAAATTAACTAAACTATTTTTTGTAACTTTTCCACGTTTTTTAAACTATAGGTTTTTGTGAATAATTTAAAAAAATAAAACATTTAATTATTACTCTTGACCAAAATAAATCATATGAAAAACAGAAAATCTAGACGTGCAAGAAGAGGAATGCCTCAACATAGTTATTCCACCAAACAGGTGCAAAAATATGTCTCTTATAATGAAACTATTACGAGGAGGTCCACTGCTTTTCAAAATATAAATCAGCAGTGTTGATCATGCCAAATCATATCAGGATTTTAAAACCGAGCTGTCGAACAGTTTACCCGGAACGAAGCATTATATTATACAAGATAATCCTCTTATTCATTTCAATACCATTTCAAAGGACCAAAAATGAATACAAAGAGATAATGAATTACCATCGTCATATAAAGAAATTCTTCGCTGATTGCTTTGATGAAGCAGATATCTTTGGTGACTGATTAAATTAATGGGATTATATTAAAAAATATGTAATTTTATATAATAACAAATATTAAACAAATATCTTACTTCTATTTCATGCATAATAATTTAGAAAAATGAGAATAGTAGTTAATAATTTTGGCATAAATTTGCAGTTAACTGCAAGTCACTAAAATACAGTCACTTGCAATTAACAGTAACTTAACATCCTTCGATTGTAAAATCCAAATGAAAATTGGAAATTTAAAAATAAATAGCCAATTAAAAATCATAAAATACGTTTAAACAGATGATAAAAATAACTCACAGCATTTAAGAATAGTTTAAATTATAGAAAAGAATGTTCTACCTCTCATACACACAAAACACACATACAATACATACATACAGAGACAAAAACACACCTCATACACACCTGATTTACCAGCGTTTAAGAGTGAATCCAAACTTTAAGAGTAAAAAAATTAAATTTCAAAAATGCTAGAAAATTACAATTTATCGCCCGTTAGCAGTGCCGATGACACTGAAATAAGGTACTGTATTGTCAATCATGATATTTTATTAAATAATCATAGCAGCGATACCGAGGACAGCCAAAAAACACAACCATGTAAGATAAAGAAAACTCGCAAATCGTAATTTTTATTTACAATTTCAAATTAAAATAATAAAATTATTCAAGAATAAGTCTAATCGACAAAGAAAGACTCGGCAGAACCTACAATATGTCAGAGGACTATTTGACTCTGGCAAGGCAGCTCGATATATCCAAATCAGCTGCCAAGAACATCATATACAAATATCAAAAATGCGGCCTCATATCGGTCGGTAAACATGGAGGCCACAAGAAATCCATTATTACCGACGAAATCGGCGAGACGATCATTCGGTATGTGGAGGAGAAACCGCAATCGACATTGGGAGAAATGAAAAGGTATCTTGAGGAGAACAGCGAAATCAATGTATCGGAATCTACAATTTCCCGCTTCCTCACTGGTAAATTAATTACCATTAAAAAGATCAGGGGTTCCGTCCAAGAACGAAATTCAGATCGAGTGAAGGACCTCCGATTTCAATATGCCTGCCGATTTATGAAGGAAGATTGGCGAATGAGTCAATGTGTTTACATTAACGAAATTGGATTCAATCTATGGACCAGCCGCCAATTCGGTCGTTCAAAGAGAGGCAATCCGGTGAATATTGTCATCCCAACAAACAGGGGAAAAATATGTCCCTCATTATGGCAATAGACAGGAAGGGTATCCTGCTATTCACATTATACTGTGGCAGTGTGGATCATGCCAAATATCAATCGTTCATAAANGATTTATCGAGCATTCTGCCAGGGACACCGCATTATTTAATCCAGGATAATGCGAGAATCCATTTCAATACTACTTCCAATCATGAAATGGTCAATTTGCCGCCATATTCTCCATTCCTCAATCCAATTGAGGCGCTTTTCGCAAAAATGAAGCGGGAAGTCAGGACAGCAATAACAAACCATCCAGGCCTCCTGACACTACGCCATCACCAAAGGCTGGTCGTTTTGCAGGAGAAAATCGAGGCTGTGGCAGCAAATGAAAGCAACAAAGATATGTCCAATTACTTTCATCATCCGAAGAAATTCTTTGTTGACTGCATTCTGAAGAACGATATCCACGGTGATTGAATGCAGAAACATCTTAATTTTTGTAATAAATGTTCTGCAAATAAATATTATAAAAAAATCTTACTGTTTTAAATTTAACAAATTAATTTATCAGCCTAATTAGGAAAAAATCAGAATCCGCCATTTTTTCTTAAATGCTGGTTAACTACAGTTAACCGCATGACACTGTAAAACCAAGTAATAAAACCAGTAATAAAACCAAGCCTAAAAATGAGAGAAAGAAAATTAAACCAATCAAAATGTTAATATAAAATACTTACTCAAATGTCCATTTGTTAATAAAGTGTCCATTTAACAATATAAAATTTCTTATTTTTTCAATTAATCAAAGTATTTAATCAAATTTTTAATCAAAATATTTTAATAAAACAATTTTAAATTACAAAAATCACATTTTTTTCAAAAAAATTTCTTTTAATATTCGCAAAAGTAAAAAAATACATTAAATTTTATTAAAAAAATTAATGAAAATAAATAAATATTTTTAAAAATTAAATATATGTTTTCAATTAAAAAAAGTTCGACAGTGAAAAAATATTTCAAAGATTTCATTAATCTTATAATTATAAATCTGAAGCATAACTTAAATAATTTAATGGTAAAAATGTAAATGAATAAATAAATGTATATAAATGTATTTATTTTCATAATTTCAATTAAATACAATATCCAGTTTTATTAACAAATGAATACAGAATATTAATGAATGGAAAATAAAATTATATCTTTCAATTTTTCTTTAAAATTTATTATATTTAAATTAACAGATATCAAAAAAATATTTACCTTCAATCATATACAAATGTAGATCCCAAAAAAACAAAGCATAAACTGTAAAATCATAAGCATAACAATCCTGATTTATAAATTGATAAATGGACACTACAGTACAATAAATATAATTAACAAAATAATAGTGACATTCAATAAAAATAATACTAAATAACTAAAAAAAATAATTAAAAATACTATTGAAAAATAAATAAATTTAATAAATAACAATAAAAACTTACAATAAATAATTTATATTTAATAAAAATAATAATAATAAAAAACTATAATAATAATCTCTATTTGTTGGTCGTATTGTGGGCACCGGTTTTCCGTTCTCCGGACTTTATCTATTTCTTTAATGATGCTCTTCACATCCGTTCTCTCTTAATTTGATCTCCATATCATTCGACCCGTGATTTAGAAGGCATCTTACATTTCTATCTCCTTCGCTAGTTTGCAGCTAACGTCTTTGTTTTAGTGAAGTATTCCCAAACTGATTCTTCGAACCACTCGAAATGAAGTGCCTCTTCTAAATCTTCATCAATGTGCTTTTCTTCTGAAAAGCCTCTCGCAGTCGAGCTTCGTATGCTTTTACTTCGGTTGACACGCTTTCGTATACCGGTACAAACTCGTGTGATAGTAATCCAATCACCAGGATCTCTTGGATATTTTCTCGTATCTTAGCTACTTTAAAATATCTTGAGCAAGCTGAAAATAAAACTTTGGATGTTGCCTAGTCCCCTGTTGTTTCGAGCTGCTGGCTAGGGTCGCACAGTTGGGTTTGTGATCAGTAACAGAGTTTTATAACATTAAAATTTCATTTTAGTGTTATTTTATTAGGTGTACAAGTATGAAATG
>MQRK01215002.1:15371-28240 GCA_001938485.1 Girardia tigrina
ACATGGGTCCGGCAATTGTGTTGAAACGAAATCACGAAAGGAGTTACGAGTTACAGCTCGAAGATGATAGAACTTTGATTAGAAATGTTGAATGGCTAAAGCCATTTAAACCGAGGGGGGTGTGAGGAATGTTTTGTATTGTGTATTGATATTGTGCATGTAGAATGTTGATTCGGATTGTGCCTCTCCAACACAGATGGATGATTGATATTTTCTTTGATTCTTACTAATTAAAAATAATTTAATTTAATTGTAAAGTAAAAAGATTTAAAATAATTTTTGAATGTATTATTTATTTTTTAATGTAATTTAAAATTTTAATATATTAATTTAATATGTTCTTCTTTTAAAAAAATGTTTAGATTTAATTTCAACCAATTAGATTCTTTATAATTAATAATTTTTATTAACAGATTTTCATTTATTGAAAATAATTAGTTTGAACTCAGAAAAATATTGATCAAGAGAGATGTCAAATAGCGAATGCGCTTGTAATATTAATAAATGTTGTAAACCTCATATTGATGTTGTTAATATATGTATATAACATATAACATATATATTGCATATCTTACATACATGTATATTATCTACTAGCATTATATATGATCACAATACATTAAGCACAGTTCAACTGTTTCTGTGGTGTTTTACACGTTATATATTATCTATTTCTATTATTATATTAAGGTTAAATATCACATCATTAAGTTGACTCATCAAAGTAAATGTAATCGATGTGTTATATGTATGTACTAGGCCTAGGCAGGCTGCACTTGGCTATAATTTATATGCGATGTGTAAACTATTTATAGGTTTTGTAAGAATTTATATATAAAAATTTACATAAAATACTGAAAAACATAGAAAAATACACAACTTTCAAGTAAAATTGTGTAATATATGCATTTTTTCAATGATGAAGATACATGTAATACATGTCTTATAGGTTCCATGACAATTCGACACAGACAATTCGACACAAGACAATTCGACACAAGACAATTCGACACATTTTTTTAATGGGACAAATATTTTATTTCGACATTTTTAAATTTCAATTAGTTTTTTTTAATTCAACACTTTTTTTAATTGGATCAATAACTAAAATGAAATATTTTCATTATTACTACACATTTTTTGAAACTCGACATTTGCAATAACTATATTTTTGGTTAGACTAATGAGTTTTTCTGTATTTAATATGAAAAAAATTATTTTTTATGAAAAAATATGTATTTACTATGAAAAATATGTATTTAATATAAAAAATATGTATTTAATATAAAAATATCATTTTAATATGAAAAAAATCAATTTTTATTAAAAAAATATGTATTTAATATGAAATATATGTATTTAATATAAAAATATTATTTTAATATGAAAAAATCAATTTTTATTAAAAAATATGTATTTAATATAAAAATATGTATTTAATATAAAAATATGTATTTAATATAAAAATATCAATTTAATATGAACTAATTTTTGTATATTTTATATATAAAAATATCATTTTAATATGAAAAAAAACATTTTTTATGGAAAAATATGTATTTACTATGAAAAATATGTATTTAATATAAAATATGTATTTAATATAAATATCATTTTAATATGAAAAACAACATTGACATCAAACTTAGGCTAAAATCACTTTGTGCTTAGACTTTTGTGCCTGACACTGATGTCAAGAATGTTTTTGAAATTCTTGCTGCAACATTCCCTGATGAGGATAGGTACAACGAAATTCTCACAAATTTCTTATCAACTTATATTGAGGGTGCTCTTGGTAGAGCTCCTCAGATTTTTAATAAAATGCTGTAACCATTTCGATTCTGCTGGTGAGCAGACACCAAAAACTACAAATTGTCGCGAAGGTTTCCACAATGCTCTTAATGCCATATTTCAATGCAGCCACCCAAGTGTTTGGACCTTGCTTGATGAACTTGTAAGAGATATAGCTTGGCACAGACTGACTTTGGCAAGTGCTCTGATAGGTCGACCTGAGGTTGTAAAGAAAATATGTATCATTGAGTGAGGCTATTGCAATGGCTGTGCAAGAATCCAATTTGAATGCATCGAATGATGAAAAACTGAAATACTTGCGTTGGCTAGCTAATTTGCAATGAATAAAATGTTAAAAATTAACTTTTACTGTATCGAATTAATAAATGTGTAGAATTAAAAAATTTGTGTCGTCTTATTGTCGATTTAACTTTTGCTTTTTAATTTTAATTAGTTTTTAATAAATGTGTCGAATTAAAAAATTTGTTTCATAAAAATTGATTTTTTTCATATTAAATTGATATTTTTTTCATATTAAATACAGAAAAACTCATTAGTCTAACCAAAAATATAGTTATTGAAAATGTAGAGTTTCAAAAAATGTGTAGTAATAATGAAAATATTTCATTTTAGTTATTGGTCCAATTAAAAAAAGTGTTGAATTAAAAAAACTAATCGAAATTTAAAAATGTCGAAATAAAATATTTGTACCATTAAAAAAATGTCAAATTAAAAAATTGTGTCGAATTGAATGAAAAATATGTCGAATTAAAAAATGTATCGAATTGTCTGGTTACCGTCTTAAGGTATAATTAACTCTAGTTATATATTGATATACATAACAGAAAACATCACAATCAAGGAAAAGTTTGAATGATTATGTAATAGTATATCTTTTTATTGTGTAACAAACGATATTTCGCTCATAATCATGTATATATATATATATATATATATATATATATATTGTTGGGTAAATGTAAATAAATGTTTATAAAAATAAATAAATAATAAATAATAGTTGATTGCTATTATTTTTCTATTTATTTTATAATTTTAATTATTATTTATATTTTTAAATAAAATAGTATTACATTAATTATATCAAAATTAAAATTAAATAATTTTAAAGTTCAGGTCTAGAGGCCAAAGTATTAAAAAGTTCAAGATAGAAGGGACTCGTTAAGAGTCAAAGTTTGGAGATTGCTTTTTTTTGTTTTTGTTTGGACTGTTAAATTAGTTTGGTTTGGAGATTTGACTGACTCACAAGGAGTCAAAAAGCAAAGTAAAAATTAAAGTTCGTAAAGGACTAAGTAGTATAAATAATGACTTGAAAGAAGTTATAGTTGATAAATTAATTTCATATTTAGGTAAGTTAAATTTATGTTCGGACAAATTAATTTCATATTTAGACAAGAATCCGATTCGTTTTGAATTTTATTAGTTAAATTTATTTCGTAATCAGGAAGAAAATTTTGAAAAGGAAAGATATATTTTAATCGAGGTGCAAAAGGAAGTCAATTTTATTGGGAAGAAGCGGTTAAATTTATTTTAAAAGAAGAAAATATCGAAGGCGTATCAAAAAATATTTTGAGACAATTCGATTGGAGAAATTAATTTGGATTATCTTAGCGGGTTATCATAAATTATGATAATTATAATTCATAATTATATAAAATAAATTTAAACATTTAATTTCCTTAATTAAATTTTGATTAAAATCATATCTTGTATTTATAATTTTAAATTCATTTTCTACCTGATATTACTAATTGGAGATATCTGATTAGTGAAGAATCAATCCTATTAGGCAATCACTCATCCTTATTTATTTATATTTTTACTATTGTTAATAGTGTAATAAATAAATAAATCTTATTAAAAAACAAATCTGTTGACTTTTTAATTATTTAAATATTAATTCATAATAAAATTTTTTTTAGTAATCAAATTCTTACTATCAAATTTTTGTTTTAACTTCAAAGTAATATCTTAATCTAAAGAACTTACCCTTTTTTAGAAACAGAAAATGAAAACAATATTTTTTTAATAAATAAAAATAACTTTAAGATTTTAAACAGTATAAAAAGAGTAAGAATTTTAAATTTACAGGTACAAAAAATCTTAGAATAATAAAAAGAGAGATAAAAAGAAGAATAAAAGAAGAAATTTTTTATTAAAATTTGATACAGTATATATTAAAATTTTCATTAATTGTGAACCTTGAGCCACACGAGTTATTAATAGTAAGTGATTTTTGAACGATCGTGCATTGTTCATTAATTCGGTGAACATATATAAAAGGAATTTGAAGGTATTAGTTTGAACGAACGAAACGATAATTATCTAATCTGTGGATTTATCAGTAACGATGGAACTGATAAAACATCGTAATGATCATGTTTAATTATATATATTAAAATATATTTATTAAACTTTATAGTATAATAAATGTTTTGAGGATACCGTGTCCTGCTCTTTACCATAAAATCTCGTGTTAAGCTTGATAAGTGTAAATTTCTTTGTAAATTATGATTTAATAAACATTCATAAAATAAATCTAATCACACCAATACCTCAACATCATTATAAATATCCTTTTTAGGTTATTCTAAAAGATGTTGCGACAATAAGAATATTATATTCCACAGAAGTTATTGTAAAATAACTTGAATTAAATAGTTAAACTTTATCAAATTTTAGCTGATAAAATTTCGGTTTTTATTTTAAAATATAATAATATTAATTGAATTTTGTTTTTGTTCTCCATAAAATAAAAAGTAAAAAGAAAATAATATCCACAAATTAATACTCTTTTTTATAAAAAAAATATTAGAAATTTTAATTCGTATGCTTCAATTAAAAAAAAGAGAATTTAAATAATTGAAAAAAAACTATTATTTGGATTATTTAATTATGTTTTGTATTTCAATCTTCCAAAAATCTCAAAAATGATAGAAATGTGATTGATATAAATCAAACAATTTAAAAACAAGTTTCAAATTCCTCATTATCAAAAAGATAATATGTTTAAAATTAACAAAAAAAAATTAATAAAATTTCCTCATGATTATCTCAGATTAAAAGTACAGATAATATGATATTAATCATCGAAGTTACTCTAAATTAATTTTAAATTAATTGATATAAATTTTCCCCAAAATTTGTTTTAATTTTCCACACATACAATACACTTTTGAATTATTCGTCTTTTTAAAATCCTATGACAATTATTTAATTAAAATATTTAATGAAACCAAAACGTGAAGCAGCGATGTAAGGTTTTCTAATCATTATTTTTAATCGTTTTTGCATATCAATGATGTCAGATTCATGTGACATATTTTTTTAATTATATTAGAAAATGTATTCAACTTAATAAAATAATTCAAAGTGATTACAGTAAATCAGTAGATATCGATGAGGGAATTAATGTCAGTACTAGTGAATCTGACAGTAAATCTGAAGATCGTTATGATTGTAATGTAGAGCAAGAGACCAGTGGATCTGGTATTTAGTTTAAAATAAATCTCACATCATAAAAACAAAATGTTTATTCCAGAAGACGAAAGCCTTTTTAATAAGAATGATGAATGCCTCGATAATCAAATCGTATTTGACTTGAACAATATTAAACTCGACGGTTTTTATCATTATTAATCGATTAATCTATTGATTTATCACACTAACAGAAGACATTAAAAACATTTCCAAAATTATCATGAAAAGTTCAACGATTGATTTGGCGGCATTGGCGATTCGAGCGAGAGATGAGAAGGTCCAATCGGGTTCTTCTCTTCTCCAATGGAATTTCAGAAACAATTTCGACTATTTCAATCATCTCATTCAATCGGTTTATTGGGCCGATAAAATTCTGTTCGTTTTTCTATTGTTTTTTTTTAAATCTTGACAAGAAAATCCAACAGAATTAACGGTAACGGTCAGTCGAATGTGCTTCTTTATCTGTCGGAGGCGCTCTTTCCCACCAAGGAATTTCTGATTGATATTTCTAAAACCGGGAAGAAAATCCAGGTTGTCGACAAATTATTCAGTTTGCGTGTAAATGTGTCCAATACACAAGACGAAATTGATGTTCTACCGCCGCTGTGTTCGATACTTGGTAAGACATGCTTTGTGCCTGTTGTTTTATTTTATTTCAATAATTAACAATTAATACTATTGGTTTTTCATTCGATTATTGGCAAATGTTTGTTTAATATTGATTGTTTTCTATCAACCAAATTTAAGAAGCATTCATTCTGAATACGAGCCATTTTAGGCGCCTAACTTCACCCATCTTTAGGACAACAAATCGATTCGATGAATTTATCTATACCAAATTTTTGATGACTTTAGACGAACTTAATTTCTCGCCAGAAAGTGTTGACTATATCGACTGGAACCTGTTCTGATCGCAAGGATTAATGTCTCGGGAATATGACAAATGATTTAAGATTGTCCCCTTCTCTCCTTTTCAATAATTACCAGCAATTTAATGAACACGCGGTCTGGTTTTGTCGATGATATTAAATGACTTTGTCATATCTTTCTAACGATTTCAGTCGATATCTGGTATCGATTATAGTTTCAGCAGCTCATAATAATAAATGGGGTTTTCGAGCTATTTCATAATTGTTGCAAGTAATTTAGTAATAAAACTAAAACATTTATCAAATATATCAATGCATAAAACATTGTGTAAAAATGAAGTAACGATTTTTTTAAATTTATTTTTTACATTTAAACACTTTGTTCATTGCTGCGATTACTGAAATATTAGGACTTCCAGCCGCCGGAACAGTGAAATAGGCGGATTGTCCTCGTCGACTTCTACCTCGATTTGGACGAGAAACAACAGCAAAACCAACATCGTCCAAAAATATAAAGTTTTAATCATCATTAATAACTTCTAATGCTCTATTAGTAGTCAATGGCCGCAATCGCGGGGCAATTGACTACAGGTCAGGTCAGACAAACTGTCTGCCACTGGTACTATGTAAACCTGTAATACCTGTCCCATGGTCGAATAGTTGGCGACTAAACCGGCTGCCTCACCCAGAGCAACCTGAGTGAAGAGGTGTGTGGACACATAGCAGGATGAAAAACAAAACCTAGCAAATGGCGATGAGTTCCTTGGAGCCAACGGCCATCCAAACCTGGAGAGGAGATAAGTGCCACCAGGTTCCTTGCCTACTGAGACACTCAAAAAATATACAAACCCAAGCAATATGTGTTTCCGAATTGTCCGACTGAAGGGAGCATCTGGGCCCATAGAGACGATTCCTCACACAATCGATGGCAGAATCGATCGTCTTGATTGAATTTTGACAACACCGTATCGGATTCACAATTCGAATCTGTCAAAATCTCATTCAATACACTGTCATCTATTTCGATTAACACCGATTCAGCTGTTTCGTTGAGATTTTTCAATTTCTCTGTGATTTCACAGTTGCTCGGGCTGTTTTTAGGAGATTGTTTATCCTCCGAAAACTTGCAATCATTCATCTCAAAGATTTTCAAAAAGTAATTCACATAGCCGCTCAAAGAAAACGTTTTTGAATTTTCACTAATATTCATAGAAACTTCATCAATCGTCTTTTTATTCAATAATTTATTCGTCAAATAACGCGAGAATAATCGATTAACTCTGGCTGAATTATGAACATTATTTTTTGAATTGATTTTTAGATAATTCTGATTATCAAATATTGAATCGTTATTAAATTTATCATTATCGACTTTGAGATCCAAAACAGAACGCTCATCCACACAATCGGGATTTTTCTTTACTCTAGTCATTTTCAAAGTTTAATTTTTCACACAAATTCAAAGTTTATTGATTACAAATACAAGGTATTCAAAAACAAAATCAAAGAAAATTAATTTTAAGTCTGGTATTTTCCAGAATTCACTTTGAAATCTCAAAAAACTAAATTACACGAAAAATTATAATTATATTTTAATATAAAAAAAACAAAATTTTATTTTTATAATTTTTAACGTATAAATAAAAATTATAATTTCTTTATCAATTCTTAACAATATGCTTGTGCATAATTGAGTGCACCCACGGCCCAAAGGCTACAGTACCAAAAAATGCTCTATGTTTGCAGCATATACTGTTCTGCGCGCAATTGTTTTTGTGCAGTTTCTTTGGTCAGGCACTACCGTAACATCTTTTAGAATGTAGTGAAACTCTCTCAAAGATCTATTCACTGTGCTTATTGATACGTAGATTGTATCCAGGTTCTCATTTCCCTTAAAGAAATCAAGCAATTTAGATCAACAAATTTCAACGGATTTTATTTTACATCATAAGATAATTTGGAACACGTATTGCTGCCTTTTTTATCGGCTAATATCTTTCTTGTGGCAAGATATTTTTTTCACTACACTATTGGCGGNGAGATTTCTTCTCATACATCGAAGATATCGCTCTAACCGAAAATCCTTCTAGCGATTTGGCGACTATGCGCTCTCTGTCTATTCCAGAGACATTGAATATTTTGTTGTTTGATTAGAATTTTCGCCATTGACAGTACCGCTTATACATTTTTTTCGATGACGCCTGACTCACTGATTGTCTTGCGCTTCTTGGCTCGTCTCATGATTATTTAAACTTGCATTATTCTACATGGGCTAAATTAGATGATATCAATAAATATCAACTTATTTAATGAATTAAAATAAATATTGGTCGACAGATCAACGTATATTAATTATATATACACTCTACCTCATAAAATTATCCCCACCTACCCAGTTATTATTAAAGTAACACACTTTTGGCCGAAAGCTTTTAAATAATATTTCAGTGACAGATAAGCGTTTGAAATTGATTAACTGTTTTAGCGCATCAAATAATTTATATGAATGCAATTGGCTAGCGATAGTTTCATATTCGTAACAACAGAGATGCTCGACTGTGCGATGAGAATTCGGAAAGCTAGTGTAAGGTAACTCACAGCACTGTTCAATAATGCAAATGCGAAACACGTTTCAAAGGATACAGTGATGAAAACGTTGAATGAAGCTGGGGTAAGAAAACGAAGATCAATCCGGTGTTCTTGACTGACAGCAAAAAATATCAAAGACTGAAAAGTCTTTTATTGCACCAACGTTATGAAATCAGTAGACGAATGGAATCACTGGATATTTACGGATGAAAAGAGGTTCTGCGTATTTAATAATGATGCTGGTGAGAAATGGTGGATTGTGGAGGAAGAGAGGGATAAGTGTAAGACCGACTGTCAAATCCCCTTATTCCGTTATGATATTGGGATCAATGACTGCAAAGGGAGTGGGAAAATTAAAAGTTTATGAGAGATCAGTCAATGGTGCTTATTATGTTGAAGTTTTACAAGGTTCACTGATTAATACAGCAAGAGATCATTTTACAGGTATTACTTGGACAAGTAGTATGTCCAAGACGAAAATGTCCCTTTTCACCGGGCCGCAGTTATGAACAGGTGGTGCAAATATAACGGAACCACAAGAGTTTTCTAGCCTCCATCAAGTCCAGACCTTAGCCCTATTGTAAATCTGAGACATTATGTGTAACCAGCTAAAGCATAAAATTTTCGCAACAAAAAGGGAATTAATTACAGCCATTGTCAGTGTTTAGAACAATGAAATTAGCCCGCACACCTGAAAAAAATCTCATTGCTTCCATGCCCAAACGATTGGAAATATTACAAAAATCGAAGCTTAGAACCATAAAAAAACACTTTGTGTAATTACTAATATTTTTTATCTTTACATAAATAAATAAAATGAACTGAAGTAAATAAAGTTTCCTTGCAGAAAATTGTAAACTATAATTTTTGGAGGGTGGGGATAATTTGTTATTAAATTGCTTTAAAAAATTATGAAATAGCTCGAAAAGCTCTATAATATTACTAAATCATTTTTTCAAGATAATTTTGGTCAAAAGAGGAAGAAGAGTAATTGACAGAAAAATTTGATTATTCAGTTGATCTGTAATTTCTAAAATTGATTTACAGTCTCCTCTTATATCTTAAAGCGTATTCTTTCTCAAGCGCTGAACACTAGTGTGAGTAAATTATTTATTTTACATTCCTTCATCAATTTACGTTTTTTACAAAATTATAAATTCTTTTTTTTGTCTAAAATTCGAATTAAAAAAACTCTGTAAATTTATGTTACATTTTTAAACCCGTAGAAAGTGATGTCTAAGATAGAATCAACTTTTATTCATATCTCACGGAGACACATATTTATAGAAATAAACTCGTATAGAACCCGGAACAGTTGCTGTAAATCTGATATTATTTTTCCCATGAAATTATAAGAACAAAATTCATCTTTATCAATTAACTTATATTCTATAATCTGTTTTAAAAATCAGATTTCTTATATGAAACTGCATTAATTCAATCCATTTCAGCACCGAATCCCGTCGTTAACCAACATGGAGCATTTATCAATGCTGGAACATACGTAAAACGATTAAGTTGGGCACCAGTCAACCCCGAGTTTCACAAACATCAATTCCTCGCCGTATCCGTTTATAAAGATCTTGCAGAACGGATCAATGCATATGGAGACTGTGATAAATCTAACCAGATGATTCAGATCTATAATTGTGGCAAACTGGAAATGAGCAGTAAACAGGCAAATTTGGTGAAACTGGAGATGATTTTGACGCACAACTGGGGAAAGGTTACAGATATTAGTTGGTCTCCACAGCCGCTACCAGCAGTGTGTCGCCAATCTCAAAAACTAATCGGGCATTTAGCGCTATGTTGCAGTGATGGATTCATCCGTATCATATCAATCGCTAAATTGAGCAAACCTGGGGCCTTAGTGATGATAGACAACAATCATCCGATACTGTGTCTTGGATCGTTACAATCAAGAGAAGGAAACCATGTATTCCCGACATCAATGCACTGGAGGCCTCAGTTCCCAGATCGAATTGTTGCGGGCTACAACACTGGTCATGTTGGCGTGTTTGTTTTAGAGAGCTCGGTTCTACAATCAAGATCGAAAATCCTCGGAGTCAATATCTACTTAAAACCATCGTTATTTCGCCGAGTATTTGACGGTCCCTGTCGATCGGTTCAAATCAGTCCGTACAATTGGCGACTAGTGTCGTGTTCTTCATACACTGATCCTAATGTTGTAATTGTCGATTTCGAAAAGTCACCAGCAAACAGTGTCTTGAACCCAGTTGATATTGAAACGACAATTGGATCTCGAATTGTTTGGCCTACTCCAGGCGATGTTCTTCTCATAGTTCCTGGGAAACATGTTTATAACACTCCAGGAGTGATGATTTGTCCCGCCAAATATCCACTTAAAATTTTCCGAAAGTTAAATTTATCCAACGTCTCGTCTATTGACATGTGCTCGTCACTCAATAGTGCTCCAATCGGCACCCGATCGGGACAGCTGCATATTTTGTCCTTGAACACAAATAACATTAATAATCTCTTGCAAAGTCGTGCTATCGGCACCAAGGTTAGTCGAGAGCATGTATTAAGGAGCAAGGTGAGCTATGGATTTATTGAAGGGGCATAACTGACTGTTGACCAGTTTTATATGCAATATTCTATGAAGCCGATCACACAAATTGATGAAACGCCTCAGATATCGGTAAAGATGGAGAACAGACTGAGTGATCCCAATGGTTGTGGCTGTCCAAATAGTCTTCAGTGTGTTCACAAACTCATTTCTAAGTTCTCTATTTCTTTACAGAAGGTTCAAATTAAATTGGCATTTAATTCTTTTATTTCTATCTTTAGACTCCTGATAATGAGACTCTCGACTGGCAGCACGAATCTCTGGTTAATGTACAAGAGGTTCGTTTTACTATTTCTATATTTATCCACGATTTATTATGAAGAACAGCAATGTGATTTTTAATATTAGTATTAATATCACAAGATTGATTGTCTTTGTCAAAGCTTTCGTACAATTGCATCCCTCTAATTGATTAATTTTATTAAAATTAAATTATTAATTTTATTTAAACGGAGATTACAAAAACCGCTGAAATATTTCCTACAAATTTCATTGGTTAAAAATCAAAATGAATATTAATTATTGAAAAAAATATCAATTTAATTTATTTATTTTAAATTGGCTTAATATTAATAGGTAAGTAAATAAATAACCAATCGATCAGCGGGCCTCCCATCTCTTTCAATGGAATTGAGCCGTAGGCTCTTTAGAGGGTCCACCCCAACTAAAAAGTGGTATCAGCCCCCGATAGGGCTCCTTCTAGGTTGTCAGCTTTCTGCTTACTATGTCTCTTCGGATCCCCAGTAAAAAACGACCAACCATGTTCGGATGTTCCATGATTTAGCATTCCTTTGTCCGTTCCCGTGGACTTTGAACATCCAGCGAAAGGACAGTTGAAATTTCCTTAAATTTCCGTTAAACACTTCTAAGGAGATCGTTTCCGAGAGATTCGTTGAAAGATTCGTATCGACGCTCCGTACCTGAATACAGCTTGTAATTGTTGGATTGTCATCCTTCTTCCTTCTTAGCTTCTTTGATGCTTCTGTTGGATTTGATTGGATTGATTTGCTTCTTCCTTGTGATCTGTCTTGTAGTGTCTGGTCAGCCATCCCATTGATGCATAGCTCCTGGAGCAGTACTGACATGGATAAGTTCATTTTGGTATGTCTATTGAGCTCCTTTTGTTCTGAAAGGCCTTCTTGAAAAGCTCGTAGTGGCATTGGATGATTTTCATTCTCGGTTTGATCAGTTTCAGTAGATCTTCGATCTTCCTCCCTACGATACTCATTTTACGGATTAAATGATCGAGTCTATCTCGCATTCGGAGTTGAGCGCCATCAGTGAACAGACTGATAACAGAGTCAACAGAGGCGGTCTCTTCGAATAGCCATTCCGCATCGATCCGTAGGCATTCTTCGAGTTTCTGTTTACTTTTTCCCGCGATCTTTCCATTGCATTTCATTGTGCTTTTCAGAATTCTTTTCACACATAACTGACCTTCTGCTGTCACCAACGGGACGTGGAACAGAAGCTATCTCTTGGCAACGATGTTCATTGGATGATCTTGTGTACGCGTTATTTAGGGCTTT
>MQRK01215004.1:5598-22071 GCA_001938485.1 Girardia tigrina
ATATATATATATATATATATATATGTGGGGTACCGATTTAATTATTCAGAGTCGTTCAACAAGAAATTAAAATTTCAATTTGGAGTTCATGATTCCAATTAATGGTTTTTCGAGGAAAAATTAAATTTAATGATTGAAGATTTAAACTTGGAATGTTTACGAATAAACAATAATCTTCTTCGTTGTTGTAATTAATTCGGTGATGTAATTAGTTTCGTACCCCAAATAAAGTAAGGTTTGCTATAACTTCAGTTGAAAATAAAAGACTTCCTACTACTTCATCACTTAATATGAGTGAGCCTTTGAAAAAAGCGTTCAAAGCACCATTTTTACTGGGCATTTTTGAAAATTCATCCGCACATTTTGGAAGCAAGGCGTACCTTTCGGTCGTTCTTTTTTTCTATGGTTCAACTAATCATTAGAAAAGAGATGTGGCTCGCAATTTCAGGATAAAATTCCAGCAATCTTCGTCGAAAACAGCTCTATATGATCGAGATGATTCACCTGCCTTATTTTTTAAAGTAGATTTGAAACTCCTCCTTTGTTCTTCATGAGAAATTTAATCATGAGAGTGGGGTTTTGATAACACGAAACTATCAGTAGTCAAGATGATCTTTGCAGTGGACATACATCAAAATTGAGGGTACAACTGATATTTTAAATAAACTTTTTGTAGTTTTTCTTACTTTGTATAATATATAACCATTTTCTTTATAGAGGATATAGCCTTTTTTGCAACCTTCGATGGATTTGAAAGAGGAAAGTTTAGAGCAATCAGATTGCGTCAAATGAAAAATGTTCTAAATATTAGAAGATCTGTCAGATCAATCAAATTATATAGAATGAAGAATGTTGTACGTGGGTTGTCCGAAAATTTCATACCTTAACAATGAAAAACAAAAGTTAAATTTGAAAAGATATATTTATTTTTCAATATAGTCTCAAAAACATTACTATATTTGGTGAAGAATATTTGGTGTGCTGATTTTTTTGTGTAGTGCTTGTATGTTTAAATGTTGTGTGTTGATTTGGGATTGTGTCTCTCCTAATCAGATGGATGATTAATATTTTAATTCTTATTATCTGAAACTAATTTATTTAAATTTAGATTTAATATTCAAATTTTTAATTTTTATTATTGTATCTTTTAAATAATTTTATTGATTTTATTTTTGCAAATAAAATTTAAATTAAATAATTAATATAAAATAATTTTCTTCAAGTTAGTTCAGATTGGAATGAGAAGTATTAAACATTAAGTGATGAATACAAGTGAAAGCAATACTATTGATTGTCAAAGAGATGATCAAAATTATCAATGTAATAAATGTTCTATCAAATGTATAAGTTCCATTAACACACTTGTCCCAACGTTTTGTTAGAATTCTATACCTTGATTAAAATGATTTTCTTTGAGCTCTGCAAAGTAACCGTTTACAACTGCAATAGGTTCATCATTTGATGTAAAAGGCTTTTCAGTAAGAAATCTTTTTTAGGTTAGGAAACGAATAATAATTACTTTGGCCAAATCTAGTGAATACGGTGGGTGATCCGGCAATTTATACTTAAATTTATTCAATTTAGTCATCATCAAACGACTTTGTGAGCAGGTGCATTGTCTTGATGATAAATGATTTTTTTTTTGCCAAACTATATCGTTTCTCAAGAATTATTGCAACTAGTTCATCCAAACGTCTTGAGTAATATTCTGACCTGACTGTTTTACCTTTCTGAAGATAATTGGTCAATAAAACACATTTGTAATCTCAAAAAATTGTTTTTACTGTGGCATAAGGAGCACTTTCATGTAACACTTTCACTATATCAGTTTGAATTTCCACTTTTTTTAATCATTTCATAAATAAATATTCAATTACCGCCCGATTCTGGACTTTATCCATTACTAAAAAAAATCAATGTTAAGTCAATTTTAAATGGCTTTCAAACAAAGCAAAAATTACACATCATAATTATATTTAACATGTTCATATGACATATATGACTTTCTTACACACGTATCTTTTTTTTAATTTATAGATCCATATCTGCTTTATGCTAAAAGCTTTTTGGACAACCTACGTAATTAATTCGGTGTTGTATTTAATTGGGTAATCCAGATATAAGTTACATGAAAAAGACACAATGGAGTTACTTTCTGTACCAATAAAAAAATTTGTTTCTGATCTCAAATGAAATATTTCTCCAATGATTGGTTAAATTAGCACTCGTACACCAATTGTTAATTTGATGAACAATATTTTTACTAAATGTTGACTATTCAGAACATGCTAATTATATAATCTCTTTAATCTCTTTCATATATTTAAAACTTTTTAATTTGTATTTTAATGCAAAATAAAAGATTTTTAAACTTTTGTTAGTCATATTATAATAAACATGTTTTTGTATGAAATTAAATTTTATTATTTAAATGAATAATACCGTATTTATCGGACTATAAGTCGCACTCGCTTATAAGTCGCATATTTTTGTGACTTGAAAACTTGAATCAAAAACTTATTTTAAATTGTGCAAATGAAGAAATCATTAAATTTAAATTAATATTATTTTAATTTTGACTTAAATTATTTTTGTTTTATTAAAATAATTTGAATCTAAAATCCACGTTAAAAATGAAGAAAACAAGAACATCGTTTACGGTCGAAAGAAAATTGGAAATTATTGCTTATGCAGAAAAACATGGTAATAGAGAAGCAGAAAGAGAATTCAATATAAATGAAAAAACATTCGGGATTGGAGAAAACTGAAAAATCTTTTAAACGTAATGCCGAAAAAACAGAAAGCAAAAAGAGGCTGATTTGCACATTGGTCCGATTTAGAAAAGGCCGTTAAAAAGTATGTAATTGAGAAAAGGGAGAAAGGGTTTAAAGTTTCTACAATTGATATTAGATTAACAGCGATAAAATGACCAAATGTGATTTTAATATAGAAAATTTCAAAGGAACGAATGGTTGGTGCACAAGATTTATGAAAAGAAATAAAATAAGCATGAGAGCAGTAACTTCAGTCGGACAATCGTTGCCAGCTGATTAGGAAGAAAAAAAGAATCATTTTTACTTTTTATTAAAGATAAAAAGAGAGATATCGATTTGAAGCATCTTGGGAATATGGATGAAGTTTCTGTTAGTTTCGATATTACGGATACAAGGACAGTTGATGAAAAAGGAAAAAAAGATATTCTGATCAAAACAACCGGAAATGAAAAATATAATTTTACAGTTATATTAACTGTAACAGCCGATGTAAATCAATAGTGATATTTAAAAGACTAACAATGCCCAAAGCAAATTTTCCGAAAGGAATTATTGTTGAAGTCAATAAAAATGGATGGTCAAATAGTGAAATAATGAAAAAATGGATACGAAAAATTTAGATAAAAAGAAATGATTCCTTTTGTAAGCCAAAATCCCTTTTAATATACGATTCTGCTAGATATCATCTTACTGAGGAAGTTAAAAATAAAGTCAAATATATTCTGAACTTGCAGTGATCGCTGGTGGCCTCAATCAAAGTCTTCAACCACTTGATC
Source organism: Girardia tigrina (assembly GCA_001938485.1). Classification (NCBI taxonomy): domain Eukaryota; kingdom Metazoa; phylum Platyhelminthes; order Tricladida; family Dugesiidae; genus Girardia; species Girardia tigrina. Next base: position 9,149 of record MQRK01215004.1, read on the forward strand.
TGGAAAATAACAAACCATGCAAATCTAAGCTAAAGATACGGTGAGGAATATTTTAAATTTGGTATGTTGAAATTGGTCTGTTGAATTTTGTATGTTGAGTTTAGTATTTGGAAATGTGTTTCTCCCACGCAGATGGAAAATTGATATTTTGGGTGTTCAGGAATAATTCTTCGAGTATAATTTGCATTTTAAATTACAGCATAAGATATTTAAAAAACTTTAAAAATATTAAATCGTTTCAAATTTTCATATTAAAAATTTAAATAAAGTAAATAACTTTTAACTAAGTTTTAAATTAAATAAATGTTCTTTCTTTACATGAAATCATTTTTTAAATAAAATTAATATGTATTGGGTTGTTGCATAAGTCCCCGCCGTTTTTTAAACATTTATTTTCAAAGAAATCAAAGAATTTTACAACCAAAATAATGACTCCGTTAATTATATATTTAATGAAATCATATAAATTTTAACAGCAAAAATAATAATACTTCAATCAATTATGTACTCCCCTTCATTGTTCACTACTTCTTCTCATCTTTCCACCAGTTTGTTGATTCCATTTCGCCAGAAATCCTTAGGTCGAGTCTCGAAGAAGTTGTTGAGTCAATTCTCAAGATAATTCTGATTTTCGAAGCTAAGACCCCTCATTTCATTTGAAAGGCAGTGAGGTCTGGGGAATAAGGATAATGTTGTAATAAGACCTCCAAACCGAGCTCTTGGAGTGCCATCTTGACAGTTTTTGCGGTGTGTGGTCGAGCATTGTCATGGAAGAGGATCACCTGGCCTTGTCGATCCGGTCTTTTTTGTTGATTTGTCTAATTGACTCGATGCAATTGGGCTTTATAGAGATTATTTTCTACTGTCATGTTCTTTCCAAGCATTTCCCAGTGAATTAGACCTTCCCAATCCCACCATACGCAAATCATTGTCTTCATCGGGTGCAGGTCTTTCTTGATCCTGGGCTTAGGCTTCTCTCCAGGACTCATCCACTCTTTCCTTTGCATCATATTCACATAGAGACACCATTTCTCGTCTCCATTGACGATTCTGTATAAGAAACGTTGCCTGTGGCCATGAGTTCCTTGGTGTCGAGCGAGATATTGAGCAGCAATGGAAAGCCGCTTGTCCTTCTGTTTTTGGGTGAGTTCGTGCGGGACCCAAGGTCCAAGCTTTTGAGTGAAACCCATCGACTGAAGATGGCGTGAAATTGTCGCAAAATCACAATTCATTTTTTCGTCCAATTCTCTGCATGTCTGGCGGCCAACTTCCTTCAAAAGATCCCCGAGTTGGTCCTCGTCCATCTCGACTGGTCTTCCGGAACGAGGAGCGTCGTTAAGATCGAAATTATCGTGTTTGAACCTGGCAAATCAATCCCAAGCAGTTCTCTCAGCTATAGCGTCCTCTCCGTACACGACAAAAATATCTCTGGTAGCTTTCTCGCTTTTTGACCTCGATTAAAGGCGAAAAGGAGGTGTCAAAAATGCGATTTTTTGTCGACTTGACAATCAATTTGACGGTTCTAAAAAAAGACAAAAAAATAATATATGAAAAAAGATTATTTTAATCTTGTAGAGCACGGGATTTTTAATGGTATATAACACTTCGTCAAACATTAAAAAGTCTTTGTAGAACAAATAGTTTCATGTAACGGCGGGAACTTATGCAACAACCCAATAGATAAAATTATTACTAAAATTACAAAATTTAAACTTTCAAAAATAAAATCTGAAAATAATGAAAAATTTGTTCGAATACTTGTTTATTAAAAAACGTTAACTAAAATTTATCAATTTAGAACGATGTCGAATTACGAAAGCTTTGCTGATAGTGGTCCAAAAGACAATTCTAATTGTATTGAAAATAAAGGTTTTAAAACCCATGTTGGTGTTCTTAATAGATACATTGGGAAAATTGGGGAAAATCAAAAGAGCGACATATTCAGAAATATACGATTGGATTGTTAAAAGCTGGGAAGAATTTACACCACAGTGTATTAAAAATGGATTTAAGAAAGCAGGGATTCAAAGTAATGATGATTCAGAAATTGAAACTGGAAGGGAGGATAAAGATTTACAAACGGAATTTTTGCACATTTTCGAAATATTTAAAATAATAGATGGTGAAGATTTTGATGGATTCGAGAAAATCGAATAATCTTAAAATAAAATTATTGGTTTTGTTTTTATATATTGATGTTTTTATTTTTATAAAAGTCGCACACATGTATATGTCTAACCATTTTTTTGAATTTTCATACTTTTTTTCATATTAGCGGCGGTTTATAGTCCGATAAATACGGTATAATGATATGGACAGTTTTGTTCCTAATGTAGGACCAATCAAACGTTGATTGTTCAGCATATTATAGTGATATGTTTGCCTTCTTAACAAGATGTCTAGAGAAAGAAGATATAATTGATGAATAATATATGTTATGCATTAACTTTATTTACATTATTTATTTTCAATTATTTTTGTTCAATTTAAATCATTGTGTAATAGGGTATTGTTTGTTTATAGTATTATGATTAGAAAGCATTTAAAGTGATTAAAATTGTATTTAAAAGTATTATATTTATACAAAAAACATACTGAGTAACATAAATATATAACAAAATTATTAAATTTAATTAAATAACTAAGTATATGAAAGAAATAATATTTGCTTTTTATTTTTAAACATTTATTATACTTAGTGTTGTGAAAAAAAGATAAGACAAAGATCGAGAAAAGATAAAAAAAAGATTTATTTAGTATATTCTAATGATAAACTATGTTAAACTGAAATTGAACACTGCTGCATTATATTTCAGGAAATAATTATTTTTGTTATTTGTAGAAATTATTGATATTTCTATTATTTTACATTGAAAATTACCTAATTGAAGATAATCATAAAATAATTTCCTATGGTGATTAAAATTATTGTTAAAGGTTAAGGTTAATTTGAGAGATCAAATAACATTTTGAGAATTAAAGATAATAATTAAAATATTACGCAAAACAAAATAAATCCGAGTTCTCATTTTCAATCTAATATTATATGTATTTTTCTTTAACATGTCAGAACACAAAACGAATACTATCCGGCAATTCTACTAAAAAATCTTTGAAAAGAAAATTTTTATTTCTGGTCAGATAGGCGGGGAAAACGAATGTCAAAGAATCATATTATTGCCCAGTCAGCTCTTTAAAGAAAACATTTACTTTTTCTTTTCTATCACTCACAAGGAATGCCTTAATTACATCTTAATTTGACTTATATGGGAATATGATTGTGTAAAAAGGGAAAGATTAACAGTAACTTTACAATTTAATAGAATTTGACTTTTAAACAGTTATTTTAAACAATATTTCCATGCTTCCGCTGAGCTAAATAGAGTTATATTTTTTTTTTAAATTTGACCTATCACATTTTGAATTGATCTATCAACATTCAGATTAGTTCAAAAATTATTTTATTTAATTACGAAGTAATGACATTTTTATGTTTGGATAACATCGATTATTTTTAATGTACATTGAAGTCCGTATTAACGAATTTCTTCTACATTTTATGCAAAAAACCAATTCGAAATCAAACCAAATTATGAATAAATTTTATTAGTTTTGTTCCATGAGACCAAGATTCTTACTACCTACCTTTGTAACATAACTCCCAATATCACTACATAATTCAGTAAAATAATAAAGTTTTATGTCATACAATAACATGTTTAATATAATTTGTCTCACAAAAGTTCAAAAATGTTTTATAAAAATTTTTTTAATCTTTCAATTTATCAAATGAATTTTGTCAATTTATCAGATGGTTTTGACAATTTATAAAATAATTTTAATATATTTTAAATTTTTAATTTGGTTTTTTATTGAAATATAAAAGAAAAATAGCTCCTTTCAATAATGTTAAATTAAATATTTAATATAACAGTTTCTACACCATTTCAAAATGTATTTCAAAGAATAACAATTACATTTTAAATTCGTAAATAGTATTTCAAAAAATAATTAATAATTATATAATGATATACTGATTAAGAAAATATAATTTCCTCTGTCTCATTTGACAGTCGTTTGAAAACTAAATTTTTACATATTAATAGCTTTATTGACACGCCTCAGATTCTGTCTAAGTATCACAGAGATTAGGATTCATCCTTTTATATTTATAAATACTCAATTGAAAAAGTTAATATTAAATTCGCAGATTTTAGATGTTTCATCAATTTACTTCAAATGCATAAAAGCTGTCACCCCATCTCTCAATCCTCACAAAACAAAAGGAATTATTATCATTTTAAAGCTTCAAGTTGAGAAGCAATCAATTATATTTAATTAAAATATAATAGAACGAGTCATTTTTAATATTTAAATAGATTTCCTAAGGCATTGCAAAAGTAATATAATATGAAAACTTTAAAATTAAATAATTAAATTATATTTAATTCAATTAGACTAATCATTGTCTAAAACAGTGGTTTTAGACAATTATTGTACCAAAAATTATTGTACCTCTCTCAAAAATATTTTATCAAATACGGCTCGCTTCCATTATATCAAATAATACAAACACAAAAATTTTTTTGCAAAAATATTTATTTATATAAATTATGGCAAAAAATGAGAATAACAATATTTGATTATTGTCTTTTAATGAGATGGATCTGATTGTCTATTATCGCTAAGTTTATCAAATTTCTGTATTTTTGACAAGATAGCTACACGAGGAGCACTTTTTCTACAACCATTCGAACTCAATTTCCTTTTTCACATAAATATTATGTAGCGAACACAGCAGTACTTTAACGCTTTGTATTACAAAGCATTATATTCTATAGGAAGATTCAGCCAAAATTGAACTAGATACATTCGGAAATTTTTGTTTTAAAAAGTATCACAAAATAATTCAATCAAGTTTTCTTCCTCAATACTTGTCAATCCCAATTCATCATCTTCTTTGTCCATAAATTGATTCTCTATCCCGGCAAATTTTATAAAATCAAGATCATCAAACTAATTTGGAAAGTGAATTAACAAACCATTCAAGTGTTCAACAAACATATTTTGTTTGCTTCACTATTTACTCGGGTGCATAAATTTAAAGTGGAAACATGCCAATCTTACTTTTTTACAAATTGGTTTTCCATAGCTCTTATTTTTGATAAAGAATTTCACTTTGTCTTTTTGAATCAGTAAATTTGTAGTTTTTGCATTGGATTTTTTAAAACACTCAATTTTCTTCAAATGTCAACCAAATAGGTAAGTTTAACAATAATATTTTCATCCCTAAACATATTTACGTTCTCATTATCATTTTCATCAAGAAAATTGCAATTTCTTCTTACAGTTCAAATACCCTCTGAATCACTTTTGCATGACACTTTTGTCAGCACACTTCACAATAGTACAGAAGTGAAACGTAATTAGCTCCAATATCTTCCACAGCTTTGTGAACATTCTAACATTTAATAGACTATTTTTGTGTAGTTTATAACTATCGCTACTTTTGTAAAAACGTTTTTAAGTTTCTTGTCTAATTTTTTTGATACGAGAGCTGGTCTGTGGAGTCCAGAGAAAGCCTTTTTTCCCCTTTATTTAGTACTTGAAGAGCATTTGATTCTCCGTCTATACAGAGCTCAGAGCAAATATTCCATATTATGTTGTTCTCATAAAAAATCGGTCTATTATATTAAAAATTTCATTGAAAGTGGTTTTTCTGGGAATTGACTTGCAATAAAATATATCTTCAATTATATTAGTCAACATACAGAAAATACACAATTAAATTTTAGTCTTTAGTCACATCAGTTAGTTTAAATTGTGATAAGAAGTATTAAACATTGAGTGATGGAATTAAGGGAGAGTGTAGAACAACAAATTTATTCCTTATTCTAAGCTAATAAATCTGTTGTTCTAGCTTTTATTAGTATAGAACTAGGCTAACCAAAAAAATAATCGGTGAGCCTAGTTGAGTGAACAAAATAAAACAATGTAATATTCAACAAAAAAATAAATAAATAATTTTTAATACACAACAATAAAAATAATTATAACCTCAGATCAAAACACGATTTACTTGAGAAATTCAACAGTCAATTTGTATTGTCAGAAAAATGACTACAATCAAAATAAAATGCCAGAAATTGTATCAAAATATTCAATACAAGCGGGACCAAAAATTCAGCATTTAACTAAATTATCAAATTAATAATTCTGATCGATTATTAATTTTTTAAATTCAAGTCTAAATTGCTATTAGCAATTAAATTAATTTGTCAACAATATACAATTAAGTATATTAAATATTAATTTTCTTTTTTTCTGTTTTCTTCGTTCTTTCCTTTTTTTTGATTAAATAATTTTTTTATGACCACATTGATTTTCTAAAATATGAAAAAAAGAAAGCGTACACACACAAAAAAAACAACAAACACCATCCCTTGAATAGAACTTAAATAATAAGGTTTGACATAAAAAATATAAAAAATGAATCATGCTTATACACGATAAAAAATAACAGACTGATAAAAAAAATAAATTGTCACAGTCTCATAACATCCTCTACAAACACAACAAAAAAAATTCATCAATCTGACAACCGATAATAAAGAAAAGACGATGTCATGAGAGGTATTACAGAGAGTAATACTATTGATCGTCATAGAAATGATCAAAATTGTGAATGTGTGAGTTCTGTTAACGTGTAAAGATAATTATATTCATATATCTATATAATAATAGCTATTTATAATTAAAATATATATTTAAATTGCTTTTCTTATTTATTTTAAAATTCTATCAATGATCACAGATCATTAACTGTTGAGTTAGCTTTCTTATGTAACATCATTCTAGATCACATTTTTGGATCACTTTTTATAGATTTCTCATTAGTGCTTCAATTTAAAATATGTGGAGGAACTTGAAAAGTCATGGGAAAAGTACTGAAAGATTTATTCATTTTAACAAATACGAGGTTGTGTCCCAAAAGTTCGCGGACTGTAACAACAAATTCAAAAAGTTTATTCCAGTTAACAAAATTGATCAATTCTCATCAGAATCGCTATCGAACTTTTCAATATAATCACCTATCAGTTTCACACACTTTCACATCTGTCACCAAGAATGACGTCCTCGATAAATTTCACATTTTCTTGACATCCGGACGTTGTTGCTCGCCCAATGCGTTCATCATCTTCCAATGATTGACGCCCTGCCTGGAATCGTTGCACCCACTTAAAAACAGCCGTTCTTCCCATAGCGGCAAAAGATGCGGTGTATTATGATACACCACAATATCTGCAGTGGGGGTGTCTTCCTTGCAGAGGAAATAAATGATTGCTCGTTGAGATTTCACTGCCTCTTCCATACTAACTACAAGAAAGAAAATGACAAATTAATACATTCACACACATGCCGACGGGCAGTCAATGAAAGTTCACCTCAATTACAATTGGTTGGTTCCCCTTCATGTCATCGTACACACACCACGCGTTACAGTCACGCACACACGTGACCACGCTATATTCTCTCAGTCCGTGAACTTTTGGGACGCCCCTCGTAGCTGAAAATCAAACTGAAAATAATTTCCTAACAATTAAAAATAATTAAAAGAAAACTTTTTCTTCAAGTTAATAAACAAACTAAAGCTTGTTTGTTCAGTAAATGGGAGGAGGAAATAACCTCGTAGCATGGACGCGAGTGGGATTTACCATTTATAAAACTGTTTTAACTTAATATTTACATTCAGACACAAAAAGTTGTAGAAAGTTTAAAAATTAAATGAGTATTTACTAGAGATAAAAATTTTTACTTTACTTAAAAGTTTTTAGCTTCTTGAATTGGTAAATGATATGAAAGTAACAATAATAAATTTTGTCATGCTATTGCTTATTATTATCATTTAAAAGATTTTTATAAGATTTTAATAAAAGATTGAGACTGCAAGTTAAACAAAATTTTAGGATTGCTCGACCTAATTAATAACGCTGTATCTATTAATCTCAGGGGTCGTTTCTAGAATCGCGAACACATTTCGAAGTATGTTATATCGCAAATTTCAGTTCTGTTATATCTAAAGTCAGTTGCGAAGATGATGTGACACAACTTCAATTTAAATGGAATTGTACTCATTATATGAATATTGATAAACTAAATGGCAATGCAATCCAAATGGAGTATCAAATTTATCACTAAAAGTACTTTCAACCTTAGGTGTTTGAAAAGTAATCTTCGATACCATTTGGATTTTTTTTGTTCCTAATCATTCACAGGCCCATCTGTGATGAAGGCGCTAGTGCAAGGAAAACATTTATCTAGATCTAAAATTGAATAATGAGATTATTTATTATAAAATTTATTTTATAATTAATTAGAAAAAGCTTTATTGATTTTGAACGTTGCCAATCGATATAATTATGTAAATTTGTTTTCTTTGTGATAAACTAATTATACTCTGGGAACTTTCAGTGGGAGCCGAATAATTTTTTCTTGAAATCCGGAGATTATTTTGAGTAAATTCTGTGAGAATTATCTGATTTCTAGTCTTTGGAGTTTTTGTCTGAAAATTTCCTGAACATTCTCTTAGATCTTTAGATTGAGAACTTGTTTGTGTTTAAATAAAATTTTAAATGAGTTAATTTTTATTTTTGTATTTTGTTAAGCTGTAAGACTGATGGATATTGATATTTGTAAGTCTATTCCTGGTTATTCTTGTGAGGAATATTTTAAATTGTATGAATGTGTGAATGTATTGATGATGTATATTGATTTGAGTTTGTTGAACTTAGAATGGTGATTCTCCCACCCAGATGGAAATTGGTACTTTTTATTTAAATTTAAAGTGATTGACTATTCGAACATAATTAAAATATAATTTGATAAGTTTATATTTTTAAAATTAACAATTAAAATTAAGTTTAATATTTTTTAAAAAACAAAATGAAGTATTTAATTAGATTTAAATTAAATTCATTTTTAACAATTTTATAAAATGTTTATTATTTTCAGTTTTTTTAAAGAAATGGTTAAAATTATTATTTTTAATTAAAATTTAAAAATTTAAATATTTTAAAAAGATTTAGAAAAATTGTTCGAATAATCATGATTGAAAATAAAAAAATAAAACCAATTAGAGCGATGCCAAATGGTGAAAGATCTTCCGAGAGTTGTAATGACTCTAAATGGGATAATAATAAAAATTCAAATGAAATTTGTCTTAATATTCTTACAATTCTGGTAATGTTCCTAAATATATTTAAACACGAGATTTAATTAAGAATACTTCTAACCCATTATAATTATAAATAAAAATTTGTTATTATAATATTCAAGTAAGTCTAATTCATATTATATTATTCATATAAGTCAATTAAGTCTAATTATTATTATATACTATACATTGTATAGTTTTATCTTTTTTATTTTTAATAAAATAATGAATTTTAATAAAACTACTCTATAATGTTAAAAAAAATATAAAATTTAAATTCTTTATAAATGAAATAACAATATCAACTTTTTATTTATAATGGTTTGTGTAAAAAGAAAGTGTGAAAGTATCTCGAAAATATTTGTTTAAAAAATTTGAATTTTTAAAGAAATAAAGTTTTGTGTTAGTGACTTCTTCTCTTGATCAAGAACATAATAGTCCTCAAATTATTTTATATTATTTTTCTTAAATTTTTTTATCAATTCATAAATTTAGAATTTTATTTATTAATAATCTATTTTAAATTTAAATATAGTAATTTCCACAATGTATTGCTTAGCAACGGGTGCAACGAATAAAGTCAAATATCTCCGAATCTCATTGGACGAGACATTATCCAATCAAATCCGAGTCCAATCATTTAGCAAATAATAATTATGAACTGGATTTGTTTTAATCATCCGAAAACTCGATTGTAAAACGTTCGTGACGAATTTGAACTTATTTTATACAAAATGTTACGTGTTTATTTTGTTGATATTTGAAATGCATCAAACAATATTTTGATTTATTTTTGATCTTTGAATAAGAGAAAAATATGAGTGACAATATCCATTTAGAAATAGAAAAACATGAAAGCTTTTCCGAGGTAATTTTTTCTTTCAATAATAATAAAAATTGTTAGGTTAAACAATAAATACCATTATTTTATATATTGCAAATAATTTATGACAGAAAAAATGATTTAGTAAAATAAATTAGAAGATTTATTTCAGAAATATTGTATTATTTTTTTTCCAAAAATAAAAATATTATCCAAAATACTTTTTCATTGTAGAAAATAAATAAATAATCGTTGAAAATAAATTTTTAATTTAAAATATTAATAATGTAAACCAATTTAAATTTGACATACAATAAATAATACAATACAATAAAGAAATAATATATAATAAATATAAATAATATTTTGAAATGACAGCTTTATTTATATAAAATTATTTTATTATTATAAGAAAATAAAATTACAATTATAGTCTATTATGCATTGAGTTAAATAATATCGATAATTTATTTTAATAAAATATAAAATTTTACAATAAATTTTAATTATTGGGCATTAAATTTACATTATATGAGCTGAAAGCCCAGCTTTAACCGAATGTTTGAATACACCAAGATGGAACCAATCACTCTTAAGTAAGTCATCCATATATTATTTATAACTTTGGATTTGCGGATGAAAAAGCTTTGGACAAGATGTAAACTACATATTGACATTAGACCTAAACCTCTAAAACTGAGAATCTTTTAAGTCTTGACAAATTTTAACTAAAATAAAACAGATCTTGTCCTTAAATTTGCTACAACAGGCTTCCGACAAACTTTTGGTTCACTTTCAATTGGATTTGCAATCTCAAAGAAGGTCACCTCGGAGATATTAACTGAAAATTGAGAAGGATGACATAAGGCCGGATTTTCGTTAGAAGAACATTATTTCCCATCAGAATAATGTCATTCTCCATACAAGCAATATGAAAATTAGATAATTTTACGCCACATACACATTATTCGCCTCATTTGCCTCTTTATAACTTTCAATTATTCTTTCCATTAAAAGGTTCCCATTTAAAAAAACCATTTTCTACGGAAGAGGTAAAAGTAATTATTATGAAGTAATTGATAAATCACATTTTCGTGAAAATAAAATGCCTTTGATGATGATTAAAAAATGATTAAAATTTTTGAAAAAATATTTTAATTAAAACTTTGATTTCAAGATTAATAATATAATAGTAGTAGAATATATTTTAAAGTATATAATTTCTGGAAATAAAAACTTTGAGCTATAATTAATTTTTAATATTATAGAATAAAATGTTTACCTAAATTTTGAAATGAAAGCTATTATCAATTTTAAATTTAAATAATTTTAAATATTTTATAAAGAAATGTTTTTAATTTTAAAATGTGTATTATTTTAGAATAAATTTTAATCGATTTTGATATTATTTTTAAGTTTCACTTTTGAGAAGTTTAATCTGAATTTGATTGTTATAAAAATCAAATCTATTGATTATAAAAATCAATTTTAAAATTTTTTTGAAATAAAAATTATTATTTTATGTTAATAAAAAATTTTGACAATTATGAATCCTAATTCAAATATATAAATGATATCAGCCAACTAACAGGCATATATATATATATATATATATATATATATATATATATATAAATTGTTCTTTTAAAATTCGATGCAATTGTGTTTGTGAATAGAATAGGATGAAGAAATTGTGAGTACATCTGCTTTAAGTCTTAAAGTAGTCACTTAATAATAGAACTATAACAGCTCCACATTAGACTCAGTGTTTAACGGTAACTTATTTATCATTCAACTCCTATTTTCCTTCTGTCTGATTTTTGAGAATAATAAAGCATAATTAACTTTGACAGACACCATTCACGTCTACCGTTGGTACAATATAATAGCAAATATAAACACAAGTCTTTCCCGATTTAAATAAAGAGGGAAATCCAAACATCTTTAAGGCTCGTATTTGAAAATCTGACGAAGAATGTGTATTTAATAAACAAATTTTTTGAAGAGAAAAATGATTTTTTAGTTTAATTTGAAATGTATTAAATATTTTCAGTTTTTTCGTTTAAGTAATATTCATTCGTTTAGTTTGGATATCTTTTTATCAAATTATTTTGTGAGAGCTTCAAAAGAAGATAAAGTACAATTGCATGGTTCCTTAAAATCAACATTTTCATTAATATTTATACAGAAGCATAGGATCATAGGACATATATCGCGTGGCGCATCCATTAAATTCCCGGTATAAAGTAAAAAATAGAATGACATATGAATAATTTTTTAACGAACATAGATATTTACTTTTCAATATGGGACCCATCATTCTACAAACATTTTTTGCGTCTTACCAGCTCCAAAAAGGCATTTTTGTAGAAAAGTGCAGGTCGATTCTCCAGGAATTCTTGCAGCCCCTCTTTTAATTATGGTTTTTAGATGCAAATTCTAACCCAAAGCTGTAACTTAAGATGGAGAAACAAATAAAAATCACTTTGAGCTAAATTCAGTAAATAGGAAGGGTGTGAGAGGCTGGTGAAACCAACCTTCTCTATTTCGCTTGTAGATAATGCACTTGAGTGTACGTATTTGGGTGTTATCCAAGAGAAAATAGAGATTACGTTTGCAGGATTTTCGTCTGCACATCCTGACTTTCTGTATTTGCTCAAGATATTAATAGGAGAGTTAATAGGGATAGAGTTATTAATAGGGATAGTTTATTTTCAAATCCTAAATCATACCATGTAATTTCCAAAAAGTAGTAGGCATAAGAGATTTCCGGTGAGAGATTTTCCAGTTTCCATATAGTGTACTTGCTTAGTGCATTTTGTGACTTGATGATGAGATTATTATTATCTCGAAAGACATGGTCTTATTTTTATCCCTAATATATAT
>MQRK01215006.1:0-11205 GCA_001938485.1 Girardia tigrina
CTGCTTTACACCCGGGTATACTCTAAGCTTACCTTACTCCGAGGGTTTTAAACACCTCAGGAATTCGATCTTGAAATCAACAAATAACATTTTAAATTTAAAAATTATTTCTCAATCATATAAAGTTGAGAATATGTTTTGCAATAAATCACATACTCCTTTAAGATTGTGTTCGAACATTGTTTATCAATACACATGTAATGGGTGCAATGCCACATACATCGGAGAGACTGCCCGTCATCTCTGCAAACGAGTCCAAGAACACAGTCAAAAAGGGGAAAAGAGTAATATTGCTGAGCATAAAAAAACNNGTAAATGTAATATGAGCATAAATGATTTTAAGATTTTGTGCAAGCATTTTAAAAATTATTGGGAGAGAGTGTCATGTGAAGCATTGTTAATAAGATCATGTGATCCTAAAATCAATGTTCAGACAGCACTCTCAACTAATTTGTTAAGAGTTTTCGATGAGACTTACGCAAGTGATTGCATAATCATTCATTTTTTTTTATAAAAGCAATAAAAAAAGAATATAATCAGTGATCTGATGATGACGGTTAAACCATCGAAATATATTATCCTAAAATATATTTTTAAATGGCGTTTATTTGTTTTTAAAAAATTGCCATCTTTTTTCAAAAATAATAATTGTTTTTAAAATTGTTATGATAGTTTTATTTTTGAATAAATAAAGATGTTATTATTCGTTTGGATTTTTTTAACAGTGGAGTTTTACAAAATATATTTCTCCACACTTACAAACGTTTAAGTCCTTTGAACAAGTAAAAATGTTCTTAACCAAGTGTTTTGCAGGGCAAACCAATTACAAGCTCGGCCGTGAGATGACTCGCCTACAAGATGATCTCCAAAGCATTATTTTACATGGTGGTGAATATATATAACAATTTCGACTCATTATCATTCCTTTTTTAATATATAATTTTTTTTTTAAAATACGGTTTTTTAAATGTTTAAATTAAGTTATAATATATATTTACCTGAAATATATTAAATATTTAACAAAATTATTTATTACATTTGTGAAACTGAAAATTAAAAATTAATCTAACTTATTTTTGTTTTAATGTAAAATAATTATTAATTAATTTTTTTTTATTTATTTTTTTTAAATGATTAAATGAAATTGAAAAATATGGAATACTTTTGAACCATTTACATTTTTCCTGTACAAAAAAAAAGATTATTTAAAAAAAAATGACTTTCAAAAAAAAATACTTTTTATTGATTTTTAATAGCAAATTTTTACTTTTATCCTTTTATAATTTTTCAATTCAAATAAATAAATAATGAAATTGATAAAGAAAATTCAAAAATATTTTATTTTTATTGAACATCAACTAATATAAAATTTTATTCTAAATTTTAATTCCCAAAGTTCTTTAATAATTATATTTTAATTACCGTTAATGACTTTCCCTATAAAATCCAATTTTTACCTATATTTAAAATCAGGGATTAGTTTTTAAGTTGGGCTTTTCTAACTGTATATGGGTCTTTGGCAAGATTTATTTTGTTAAATGGTTCCAAATTCCATATTGTTTTGGGAATGGGATGTCTTATGGATTTGAAGGATCCAAAAATTTTTTTTAATTTTCAGGGGGATGATTCATGTAATTAGTTTCTGTTTGCTCCCTACCTCCATTTTCCAAAGACTTGAAGGTTAGATCTTAATCTTGTCACATTACACAGTATCTCCTTTACCAGTATCTCGATATAAACTGCTGTTCATCTTGACATTTTTATTATAATTAGTAGTTGTAAGTTTAACAAGAATCGTAAATTTATAAATTGTTTTAAATATTCCATAATGTTTAAACAAAATTGTCTGTTTTTTAGTCTAAAAAGTTATAAATTATTATTTTTTAAAAATTCTTATTTTAAAATTTATTTGTCAAAAGCACTTTTTGGATCGCTCATTAAATAAAACGATATTTTAATATTTTTTTTCTATTTTCTATTTATTATAATTTGTTTAACGGTAATTATAATTATTAAAATTAATTTAAATGTTATATCAAATATTGGCAAAATATAATTTTTCAATTAGTTGAATCTACTGTACTTCCGTTGCCATTCATATTTAAAATATAAATAGAGATTTATTATTATTATTAATGTTGTTGTTGTTAATATTATTATTATTACTATTATTGTTAGGATCTGGAGAATTCATAATTTTTTTAATATAAAAAATTTTGTTTTGTAATTCATTTCAATTAAAGAATAACTCGAAAATTTAAAAATGTTGTAAAATCAAATAATATATATCTAAAATTAATTTAATATTTAAAGGTATATTTAAACAATAAATCTAAAAAACATTTTTAAAAGGTGAATAAAATAAGTTTGTAAAAATATTAGGAGTTTAATTTTATAAAAGTCGTAAAAATTTTCGAAAATTTATAATATTAAAATTTGTAATAACGCATATGAACTCAATCGTTAATCACGAATTTCACAATTATTATTAGTAATTGTATTATTAATATTAGTATTTGTATAAAAATTATTAATAACATTATAAATAACATTATTAGCGATTAAAAATTATTTATTTTTCTTTTTATCTCATCCGCCAAGTAATGTGAAATATTAAATAAATCACAAATAGAATAAAAATTAAGGATAAATAAAATGCATTATACAATATAAAATTATAATTAATAATAATTATTATATTTATTAATTTTTTTCAAAATAAATGACATATAATTATTATTAAAATAACGTTTGAAAGAAAAACGATTTTATTTTCTTTTAAAATAAAAAAAAGATTAAAAAAATCTAATAGAAGAAATAATGGAAAATTTAGAAAGATCCAACGAATCCATTCTTGATTTAATTTATTATATTTTTTAATTAACTAAAATTTAATTTATCATTAGGAATTTTTATTTTTTTATTAAAGATAATTCAAATTTATTAATTTTTTTATTTCCTTATTTTTTTAGATTACAATTTAATTAATGTTAATAATTGATAACGCTATTCAGAAAAATAAAATTTATTTTTGCAATATATTGCGGTGAATTTTTCATCGTTTTTTTTTCGTTAGCAATGTACCTGAAAATTTATCCAATAAAGTCTCTGATATTAAATATACGCTAATCGTTCCTTATTCAGAAGGTTATAAAAATTTAAATCTTCTATTTTAAAATCAATTGATAATAAAAATTTGAATTTAAAAATTCTTTCTAAATCTTACAAAATTTAAAATATTTTCAGCAATAAATCTCACACTCAATTGAGTTTAATGTTCCAATCTTGTTTATAATATTGTTTCTTTTAATGGATTGAATTCCACATTCAATGAAGAAACTTTTCGTCATCTCTGTAAACGGATTCAGGAACATGGACGATTGTGTAATGGAAACTTTTAGTGACGTATATTAACAAAAAAACTATATCAATCAAAGAAAGATGACCACTGAAAATTGTTGTGAAGAATCTGTTTGTGTTGTCAATAAATGTTTGCATTCAAATTGTGATGCTGGTAATATGTAGATATTAATATGTAGATTTTTAATTTTGTAATTTTAAAACTTATTGTGATAGAATTTCTTGCGAGACATTATTGAATAAATAACTTAATCAATCAATTAATGTTGTTAATTAAGTTTGATGTT
The DNA here is from genome assembly GCA_001938485.1 of Girardia tigrina. Classification (NCBI taxonomy): domain Eukaryota; kingdom Metazoa; phylum Platyhelminthes; order Tricladida; family Dugesiidae; genus Girardia; species Girardia tigrina. Next base: position 3,648 of record MQRK01215006.1, read on the forward strand.
TGAAATGTCTCTAAAATATTTTGCAAAAATAAATTTTACTTTGTTGAATGACGTGATTAATTTATGATAAAAATTACCTTTATTTTTTTAAAATTTCTTATTAAAAAATAATGTTTATTTAATTTTTAATGTAAAATAATTTGTTTTGAAATTATTTTAATTATTATATGTCGAAATACAATTTTATATCGGTTAGTAGAATTTGTTTGTTTAAAATTTGAAGGAAGATAAATTATGAGAAAAGAGAATGTAGAAACATATTTTATACATAAATAATGGATTAAAAGCATTGATATTTTTTTTCTTAATGTCTTTCTCTTGCAAAGTGATTTATTTTGTAATTTTAAATTCGTACTTTGTTCTGCTAATTTTTTTATATTTCTTTTCATGTAATAAAAAGTTACTGCGAATAAAGTTTTATCATATTTTAAGGGCCCCATATTTGATTAAAAATGATTATTGTAAAATGAAATTTTGTTTACAAAACCTTTATATAATATTGGTCAAAACACCTTAGAGAAGAAGTCCTTGAAAAAAAACATAAGAATTTTCCTTATTTCTTCTTTTTGACCATAGCTGTTGGGCCGTGGGTGCACCCAATTATAAACAAACCTTCGCCATATCTCTCTATGTGTAGCTTCTTTTCTGAGACATTTCATACTGAATCCACTCCATTTTTTTATATCGTCTATCCATTGTCTCTTTGGTCTTTCTCTTGGTCTTTCTCCTTCCACTCTTCCCTCAATTATAACCTTTGCTAGTGCTTGTTTTCTCCTTTGATGTCCGTAGAATTTCAGCTTGCTTCTCTTGATAGTCTCTTTTATTGATTCCAGTCTTTTACCTAGTATTTCTATCACTCTCCTCCAGACGAAGTTGTTTGTCTTCTTTTCTTTCCACGTGATCTTCAGCATTTGTAGCATTTCATTTCAAAAGCTTTAGGTCCATTCATGCTCTTCTGATTTATTGTCCAACTCTCTCATCCATAGAGGAGTGTTGTCCAGACAATAGCCTTATTGATCTTTATTCTACTATTGAGATGGATTTCTTTGAGTTCAAAAACTGTGCTTAAGTTTAATCATTGCGCTTGTTGCAATACCAATCCGGCTTCTGATTTCTTCTTCGCTTAACCCGTTATCTGTGACAGTAGAGCCTACGTATTTGAAACTCTCAACTTGTTCCAGCTTCTCCCCTTCAATGTTAATTTCCGTTGTTAATCTCGTTGTAATGGTTTCCTGAAACCATTATTTTGCTTTTTTGTCTGTTGATTTCCATTCCGAATTTCTTTGATGCTTTGTGTAATCTATTTCTGAGTTCCTGAATCTCTGCCTCATCTTTGCCGATTAGGTTTATGACGTCATCAAATCGTAGGTTGTTTATTATTAAGCAAAAAACTTTCATGATGAAAATTTAGCTCACGTGTCATACATTACGAGTTTTTTGCTGGTATCAGGGACATTTGTTCTACAATTTAATTTTACACTGAATGTATTTCAATCTGAATTTTAAATATTCGAGAAAATAAAAGTATAAAGTAATAAACAGCATTTGAAAACGATGGAAGGGTTTAAAATACATCTCAATTAATTAATTTAAAATTTATATTTTAATTTAAAATTATTTTACTAATTAGCATGGTCATCCAAAATTGATATAAATCTATAATAAAAGACAGATCAAAATTTTGGAAATACTTACTGGTAATTTTTATCAAAATTGATCTCTGAGAAATCTTAGAAACTTCCTGTTCCCAAAAATGCAAATAATCTTGAAACACAACGTTACAGGTCCACAGTCCGTGGTGTCTTTTTGTGGCCGTTTGTATATATATATAGCTAATGAGTGTATGATTTGGATTCCATTGCATGGTGATTTGAACATTATTGTTCGGTTTGTAAGACGCTTCCACTAGTCTGTCATTGTGGCGCCATTCAATGGATATTTCTCCAAATTTTGATTTTGGGACTGGAGAGACTTGACAAAATAAATAAAACGGTTCATTTAAGACAACCAAAGATGGACCTTTAAGGATTATTGGAATAACAGGAAGTAAATCTAGAAATAAAATTTAACTCTATTAATTTTCATTTATATTTATATTCAAAAGTTAAATAACATTGAAAAGATGTTTATAATTTAATTGAAAAGTAATTAATTTCTTAGATTATATTAAAATTAGTGTCGGTAATTATGATTAATATTATTATGTGTGCTGTGTAGTAGCGTTGTATCAAAATACACTATTGATGTGTTGCATGGTTTCTTATGTCAGGTTTCATGTAGGAACTCGTACTTCATAATGGTTCAACTTTCTGCCTTTTACATTTTTTAAAATACTGATTATTAAAACAAGTTATCAATAATTTTAATTAATTTTTATTAATGTTTTCAATATCCCATATATGTATCAGTCAGAAAAAAAACTGAGCAACAAAATGTTAAGTCATTGTCAAATTATAACTATTTGAATTTACTGTAATCATGACTACAAGAGAGTAAGTCCATAAATAAGATAAAAATTATAAACCGTTTATGTAAGTATATTCAAAAATATTTAGTACAAAGAAAAGAATGTACAAAGCAAAGGTTCATTTTTCAAAAATATTTGCCTTTCATTTATTTTAAAAAATTATTACATAAATTGGTATTCTTGATTCAGATTGTTATCAAAAAACAATAATCGTCGATGTGAAATTGAAAATTTTCAATAAGCGGCTGTTTAAAATTACGTGGTATTTTTTTAGGATAGGGGGTGTTACAGATTTTACTTCAATCTACTTTGTAGGGGATAAGAGGTATCTGAAATTTAAATTTAGTGGTACGAAGGAAGTTAGGATTGCTAGATAATTGCTATTTTTTGTTTGTTTAAGAGATAAAAATATTTTTCTCGAGCAGGTATGAAATAACCTCAAAATACTTTTTACTAAAGTATTGCCTGTCGGCCAGTCAAAAATTGCTCAAATAGAATTCAAGATGTTGCAAAGATATCGTGAGAGATACAAAAAAGAAATGAAGGACAAATAAGAAATGAAAAAAACAAATTTGATCGCATAAAAGGAATTTTGTTGATGAACTTTACTTATACAAAACACGACTGAAAAAATATATGAAGAAAGTGAATAGAAATAAATAATAAATAAATTTTTAAAAAGATTTTTTTTGTTACGTAGTTAAAGAGCGAGGATGAATGGTCGAGATGTCACTGCGATCTTCTTAAGATGAAAGGGGATATCGAAAAGTTATATTTTCAGCTCTAAGTAGTATTTGAACAGCTCCAAATCTGATTTTTGTCTTGATCTGAACCCTTCAATAAATCACAAATTTCAAGAAAGAAAACAGAACTCTTTTGGACAAAAACAATTGTTATGTGGAGGATGTCTGTCAAGATGCGAAACTAATCCATATGAAAATTATTAGGGTGAGGAATAAGTTACCCGCCGTTTTTTGAATTTTTAATCAATTTAATATTTAAATCAAATTTTTTGATGTAATGTTATATGTTACTTGAAAGCTATTGTTTTGCTCTAAAAAATGGTGTATTTTGTTTTTTTATTTAGATTAATTTTTGTCGATTTTTGGACCATTGAAATGGAGTGTCAAGGCGACAAAAATGAGCATTTCCGACACCATCTATTGTTCGCGTATAATCGAGGCGCCAAAGCCACAGACACTGCCCGAGAGCTTTCTGCTGTATATGGAGAAGGTGCTATAGCTGATAGAACCGCTCGTGATTGGTTTGCAAAATTTAAAATTGGCAATTAAGGGTGTATCTCGTTCAGGACGACCAAATGAATTCGATGAAGAGCGTTTGAACAAACTTTTGCATGAAGACGCGCGTCAAACCACTCGAGAATTGGCGGAACAAATGAATTGTGATAAAAAAAGCTTTCGTGAAACACCTGAAATCAATGAGAAAAGTTCAAAAAATGGGAACTTTGGTCCCACATCTTTTGACCGAAAGCAACAAAAACCAGCGAACAATCGACACCGCGAGCAAAACAGGATCTTCATCCACGAAAGACAATGATATGCGTTTGGTTGGGTTGGGAAGGGATTATTCATTATGAATTGCTTCCTCGAAACCAAACAGTGAACGGAGAGCTTTATGTTCAACAGCTGCATAGACTCAACGCCGCTGTAAGACAAAAACATCCGGATCGACAACATGGCGTTATTTTGCAACAAGACAATGCACGTCCTCATATTGCCAGACTGACAAAAGAAGCCATTCAAACGCTTGGTTGGGAAGTGTTACCGTACTCTCCGTATTCACCTGACTTGGCTCCATCTGATTTTCATCTTTTCTGTTCGCTTTCTAAGGCTTTGTGTCGTTCAACAATGATGGAGAACGGCAAGTTTGGTTGGCTGAATTCTTTGAGTCAAGACCGGGCGATTTCTACCAAAAGAGGCATTGAAAAACTCGTTGAACGTTGGGAAGAAGTCGTGAACAATGGCGGAGATTATATTTGTGATTAATTTGTAGTAACTTTTTTGTTGAAAAATAAAATTTTAATTTTTCAACAAACGGCACGAACTTATTCCTCAACCCAATATTATTACGGGAATTAATGAGATTCAGCTATGATGCTTTTTTTACCTCATAAGCAATTATTCTCATTTAAAGAATGCCCCGGAGAAGTTTTCAACCGGAACTCAAATTAAAGCTTCATAAAATCTAAATTTATCAACGGATCTTTAAGAAATTTTCTCCAGATATGAGATGTGTTACTAAAAGTATAAAACTGAAGAGAAATCTTTGGATTGTGAACCAGATAAATTGGTCTCCATAATATTGAAATTTAAAAAGAAGATATGATAGCTATACTATTGAAAAATGAATGTTATAAAGGTAGTAGGATCTTCAATATTGTAAAAGATCGTGGGTTAGAAATATTACGAAACGTTATATTTCCTCTAACTATAAAATAAGAATGTACTGGTGAAAAACTATTTTAAAATTGGAACCCCATTCGATTTTCACTGTCTTCAGTAAAAGTATTTTATTATTTGTTAGACTACCTAAGACAAAATTCCAAGTAACATTTAATTTATGGACAAGCCAAAATCCTTTTAAAATGGTTAGTTATAGACGTAAAACTAGTAAGAACCTATAACACAATTTGGGTGTATATGTACTGGTTGAGAGATACACATGAAATTTTTTAATCTTTTACGAGATTCATAAGAAATGTTGCTTTATTTGTTAGAAAAAATGTTACTCAGTATGTCTAGAAGAGGGTACAATGCTCAATCAAAAAGGTTATTAAATCTATTTTCTTTAACTGCTGCTCGTAATGATTTATGGAAGAAAGACAGTTCAAAAGGATTTATATTCTTCGTATTTGGTCTCGAGTCCGATTCGTAAATAACAGAGTTATCAATAATTTAAATCCGGATATTTAATGTTTCCTGTGTTCTTCCAGAGAAAAATAATTAATATCTTTTATGGGAAAATTTTTAGAAACAAATATTAACGATATGAGAGATTATTTGACGAGTATTTATTTTTCGTAAAAAAAACTATGTTTCTTTGTTATTTGATCATTTGGTTTATTTATCTTCGTCAAAGAAGTCTTTGATCTTGTTTACTAATTGACTGAAAGAAGATTATCAGATTGGGACAAACTATGACTGACTTGTTGTAACATCCCGGATACGGCCGGAGTCTTTATGAGCAATTAATGTCGACAAATGGTATTTTAAAAAATATTTTTCATGATACGTTCTTTTTATTCGGAATATTTATTGAAATATTAAATCTGACTTAAATTTCTGAATCGAAAAAGGATATAATAAGGAAATGTGTTTAGTATTTTGTTTAATATTTGCTTCTGTCGGATAACTAGATTTTTGGGAACAAAAGTTAAAGAAACTTCAACAAAAATTTATAGAAGATTAAAGAAAAATTATTATGAATTTGATATTTGAATAGTAATTTAATTTAAGAAATAAATTATAAGAGGAAGTGGTTGTATTGGGTTTGACAATGATTTTTGTATTATTTTGCAATGATGCTTGTATAGACTTGCAAAACTCTTTATAGGCAAAAAAAATCAGGACTTAAGAATCAGATCAAAGGCAGCTTGAACTTTCAAATATATTATTTACAAACCTCACTCAAGAAATAATAATTGAGAAAGATATCGAAATCTAAAAAAATAGAATCAAACTGAAGGTTCACAATTCTTGTTAGTGACGTAAACAGAAAATTACGTCACTACAGATTCAATATAGTGGTGCCAGGATAAAATTACACAGGAAATAAGTATACGGGTAAAAATAACAGAGAAAAAATTACACGTGAAAAATTAAACTATTAAAATTAAAAGTATATTAAAAGATATTAAATTAAACTATTAAATTTAAAATTAAAAGTTCTCAACAATTTACAATAAGAAATAATACACACATAGAGCCTTTATTTAGTATTTCTGTTTGCAATCCGAGATTACCTAATCTGGGTGAGGCGACTTTACCGCGGTGACTTTACCGAGGGTGACTTTACCGCGGTGACTTTACCGAGGGCGACTTTACCGCGGATTTTTTCAGAAAAAATATTAAGAATTTACATTATTGATATTAAATAATTAAATAAATTCAATTTTCTTAAAATTTTTTATTAAGATATTTTTTGCCATTATTACCGAATAATACTTTATTAAAATATAATATTTATAATAAAAAATTTTCCATTTACGTTAATATACCTTTAAAAATATATCTTAAAATATTATAAATTTCTTAAAATATTTTCTCTCACACTTTTTTCAGCATGAATCTTTAATTCTTTACTTCAAAATCTGGAAATCCGATTGTTGCGTATTCAGGTTTTCGTATTTTACAGTGCGTTCCAAAAGTCTGTTCGCACAATTGAAATTTTGATTTATGTTATTTATTAAATTTTTTAATTTGTTTAAATGCTTTAATTTAAATAATTTTAGTAAATTTAAAATTGAAATATCAAGACCATCTTTTTTTAAGATGAATTAATTAAATGTCTATCTTTTAGATTCAATGACAATTCGAAATATTGATATAACAAGGTTTAGGATTATTATTGTAGAATTAATGAACGAGGGTCATTCAACGGATCGGATACAAGAAATTATGAAGGTTAGACATGGTATTATTGTTTCAAAGCGTGGCATTCAAAAAAATTGTACATAACGATAAACGACGTTTTTATATAGCTTGAGCCAATTATTATATCAATGTCACGTTACTTTAGTTTTGTTTTACTTCCTTAGTAGTAAAACTAAATTAAAGCGTAAATATGGGAAGCATCAAACGAGGGAGCATTCATATATAACAAAGTATCATCAAAGTGATGTAAATTGTATAGAAATGTAAACCGTATCAGCTGGCTAATTTGCTTGAACTTTGCGTCTTACTTTTTAAACATTATAAGTAAAGTATTTCTAACATAAAATAATGAGACTATAAAAGGGCATATCTTTAGGAAATAAGAGGCATCATGATCAATTTCACAATTGTGGGTCTGTAAGTCATCCATATATATATATATATATATATATATATATATATATATATATATATATAT
>MQRK01215018.1:450-10643 GCA_001938485.1 Girardia tigrina
CAACCCAAAATTTGCTTAAAAAGTTCAATTTTGTTATCAAATCTGAAAATCCAAACTTCATTGATTTTATAATACAAAATAGTTTTTTGATGATTTTTTATGATCAAATAAAGATACAGCTGAACTTGCAATCAAAATCCAATTTTTTGTTAGAAGTAGATTTTTTCTATTCAAATTTCAATAGCGCTAAACCATCATTTTAAATTTAAATCAGAGAAGACGAAATACAATTTAAAATTCAATTTTTTTTCATATGAATTATTATTATTGAATTGAAAATAAAGTTTTTTAAAGTTGAAAATAGTTTTATTAATTTAATTTAATAATTATCTACTTACAATTGTAAGTAAATAATATGAGCGTTAGTGAGGCAGTGAGGCAGGCAGTGAGTGACTTGGGCTTTTATAAGATAAGATCTATTTGAGCAAATTGAGATTTATTTATTATTTGGTTCATGATTTTTATCCGATCACCAAAATTTTTGTGTTAATTTTCGGCATCAGCGCGTAAACTCGCTATGACAATTGACGACACATGAAGCTATAAATATTGATTACTTCTTCAATTATAAGTGTAACCGTTAAACAAATAGTGAACTTACTTCAATTATCAGCAATCGTACACGACAAAGCTAGTAGCGGTCTTTTTCTACAGCAGCGAGGTATTTTACATTATGCAGAAATCGTGCCAAGGTGCTGTGGTTGAGTGACACTCACGATCCATGGCGGTGCAGCCGTATGGTTGCCTAGAGACGATACATGTACGGCTGTTTGAGAAAGGCACTAACTAGCATCACATTCTGTGAAAGTGAGTGAGGATAGTTCGAAGTCTGCTGCGATCGATTGGAATATGTACATGTGCGAGGTCTGTGCAGACAGTCTTCTACGTAACCCTGTAATTATTGGAGGGCCTAACACCGTAGTTGAAATCGATGAAGGCTTCTTCACATAGGCAGGCATCTCCCACAGCAGTGTGATTTTGGCGGCATCACTCGTGATACGGTGAAAGTTTTATGTTGGCTATCATCGATAGAAGTACTGCCACTCTGTTGCCTTTGATTTCGCATAACATTCGTCCGAGAAGAACACTTATTTTAAATCAGTGGCGCGCTTGCAATGGAAAATCTTCTGCAGCTGGCATGCCTTACACTCAAGAAACCGTGAATCCCGGCCTAAATCTCGTGGATCCTAATACCGATGCTAACAGCCAAAGAATCGAGAGGTCTTAGAAATCTGGAAAGGATTGAAAAAAACGCCACAACGGGACTCATCGCCATATGATTGATTCTTATATCTGCGAGTAGATGTAAAGGAATCATGTGAAAATGAGACATGTGGATCCTTTCGACACCTTCATGGATGATATTGTAACATTGTGGCCACCAGGAAAATTAATGTTTTAACACTTAAATTTTTATAAATATGATTTCATAAAATGTGACTTTATTAAATTGTAAAATAATTTGGTGGTCGGATAAAAAACAAATACCATTATATTAATTATTTTTTTTAGATTTAATAATTTATTTAATCAATTTTTTATTAAAACAATTAAACTATTTTTAAAATTTAAATTTTTTTGTTATTTCTTTTGAAACTTTTATTTCATTTTTTAATAAAATTAAAATAATTAAACATTATTTATTTCATGTTAAAATCAAATTTTATTGTCGCAATATATCTTCAGGCTTAATTAACAACAATTTTCCTGTCTTATATACAGCAAATTGATGATTATGCAAACATCTTATGTAATAACTAATTAAATATTTTCAACAAATTGAAAAAGAGATTTGTTTGGACATTAATGGACCGATTAAGTTATTTAATCAATAAGACCTCACAAGTAACTCTTTCCCAATAACTTTTAAAATTACTGCACAATATTTTAAAAGTAGTTGTGTTCATCTCCGATTGACAACCCTTCATATGTCCAGCAATATTACTCCCATTACCCATTCGTAGCCATTTTTTGTAAGTTATGTTAGTTTATCTATGCTTGCATCTGCTTTTTCATAGGTTGATGATAGAGACCAACACATAAATAACAAATTATTTGATATTGTTTGTTATTTGTAATATTTTTTTTACATTTTTTACATTACTGTCGACTTGAGAGACTTTTAAGGATGAACGCCCATCTCTAATACCAATCCGGCTTCTGATTTCTTCTTTACTTCCCCCATTCTCTGTGATAGTAAAGCCTAAGTATTTGAAACTCTTAACTTGATACAGCTTTTCCACTTCAATGTCGATCTCCACTTTAACCTCGTTATTATTTTTTCCTGAAACCATTATTTGGCTTTTTTAAAATAAAATAAAAAAATGAAATTTATTAACAACATCAATATGAGGTTTACAACATTTATTAATATTACAAGCGCATTCACTATTTGACATCTCTCTTGATCAATATTTTTTCTGCCTTCAAACTAATTATATTCAATAAATGAAAATCTGTTAATAGTAATTATTAATTATAAAGAATCTAATTGGTTAAAATTAAATTTAAACATTTTTTTAAAAAATAGAACATATTAAATTAATATATTAAAATTTTTAATTACATTAAAATAAATAATACATGCAATAATTATTTAAAAATCTTTTTACTTTAAAATGAAATTAAATTATTTAAATTAGTAAGAATCAAAGAAAATATCAAGTAGGAGAGGCACAATCCGAATCAACATTCTACATGCACAATATCAACACATAATTCAAATCATTCCTCACAATAATTAAATAAAAAAATGTACAAAAGATTGAAAAGCATTATTAAATTAATTGTTTTTTTTAGTTTTAATAATTTTTTATATTATAATTAAAAAAACTTTTCCTTTGAAATTTGAAAATTGTGAAACAATTCCAAAATACTTTTTTTAAAAAATACTTAATTATTTTTTTACGTTTTTCAAAAAAATATATTTTGAATTAAAACTTTATTTACTATTTTTATTATTACTTTGTATTAATTATTTGCGTTTTAATATATTTAAATAATTTATTTAATAATTTTATTTTTACAATTAAAAAATTTAAATTATTTGATATTTTTGTTAGTTTTATAAATTTTTGATTGCGAAAAAATATTTTGTAAAATAATTTTTATTACTTTTTTCAACATAAAAATAATTTGTTCTTAAAATTCACTTAATTTTTGTAATGAATTATTTTTTGTTTAAAAAATTTATTATTCAACAATAAAATTCACAAATCAAATTTTTAAATAAAATTAATTAAAATCTATATTATTTATTATTTTATATTCTGAATAAGATTCCTATTATTGATATTTATTTTAATAGTTTTACAATTTTAAAAATATTTTATTATAAATTATATTTTATTTATGTAAATTTATCTTTTTATTGTGAAAAATATTTTGTAAAATAATTTTATTTCGGAATTTTTTTATTTTATTTTTTAAATATCTAAGAATAATTATTTTTTAAATTTTTTAAACGGTTTTTTAAAGCTTGTTTCGACTAAAAATGGGATTTAGTTTATAAATTATCAATTAATTAAATAATATTCACAGACATTCTCTATTCCAATCAAGATTCCATTAGAACATTCTTTCTTTTAACGTTACAAATTATGTCAAATATTGAAGAATAGTTTGGGTTGTATAAATAATTTCGAAAATTCATAAATTACGTCAGTTATCAAATTTATTAAAATATAATCTTTTAATTAACCTTACGTTATTGTTTATTGTTTTATATTATATGTTAATATTTTTGTACTTTACATTATTTTTATTATAATTTTGTAACCTTTCTACTAAAATAGAAACGTTTTACCAATCATAAAATTATTTTAATTAAAGAAAAAATTATTTTTTCTTAATTTCTAATAATTTTATTAAAATAATCTATTTTTCAAATTTTATTGTTGATATTTAAAATTTTGAAACACAGCAAATAATTAATTATAAATAATGTAAATTTTTACATTAAATAATGTTTGTCAAAAAACGTGTTCAAATGTTTCAAAGAATTAATAAAATTTATAAAAAATCAAAACTGAAGTTTTATTTCTTCAAAGAATAGTCCGCTTGAATTTTTAAAATAAAATATTAAATATTGTCAAAATTTTAGAGAAAAGTCTTTATAATACTAACCAATATTCAATGAATTGTAGATAATTATATATCAAATATTTTAAAAATGAACCTGGCAAATGAAAGACCGAATTATGTTTGGAAAATTCTGAGAGATGATCGATTAGAATTTGACGGTAAATGTAGTGATGACATGATCTGTGTGATTTGTGAGAAAGTGCTGGTTAATGCTCATAGTGCTCCTTGTGGTTGTCGATATTGCTTAGATTGTATTTCAAATTATTTGAATGTAGAAAACAAGATTTGTCCTGGAAATACGGATGATTGTAAAGAAACATTATTAAATATGACAGACAAAATCCATATTGAGCAAGCAATAAATGGAAAAATATTAAAAATGGTTGTAAAATGTACTGAGACAAATTGTAAATTCAAATATGAATTAAGAAAATTAGAAGATCATATGAGAATTTGTGATGCTCGATCTATGCATTGTCCTTATTTGAATATTGGCTGTAAAGATTCCAAAATAGTAATTAATGATATGAAAAATCATTTATCGACTGAAATTTATTCTCATACAAAATTGTTGTTCGAAGTAATCGATAATTTAAGAAATGAAATACAAATATTGAAAAATGAAAATGTAGAGTTGAAAAAAGATCGAGATAATTTGAAAGTATGCATCTAAAATATTTCTAAACAATAACTAATAGTAATATTTATAGAAATTGAATAATGATTCTGAAAAAAACGATGAAAATGAAAAAAAAGAAATAAAAGAGAAGCTAAAGGAAATTGAAAATAAATTAAATGACGAACATGTAACTATTTTTAATTGGAGTGCTTTAATTTCAATCATTTTTTTATTTTTTTAACATATTTTTTGACATTTAATTTAATTCCATTTTTTTGCTTTCATCACACAAATTCCGTTATTATATTCAGAAAACAAATAATTTTCTTAAAATTAAAAATAATTCACATCGTAAAAATTAAAGTCACATTTAAATACACAAAATGGACAAATTACTGATGTACAGCAAAGATAAATATAAGTTGTTATTTCAAGGAATAAAGAACTGGTATTACAACAATTGCGGTTGAACGATTTTCGAATAAAGTGAACATTTATTACTAAAATTCACCGAACTCCTGTGACATTTTTCTGGTTTCACATCTCTGTAGACGAATTCACGATGATGCAATATTCGAACTCCAAAACCACTTGACTGGCAGAAATTCGAGCTGACTTTCACTAAATCGTCCAATTCTTCTGAGATGAGAAAACATTTCACACCATTGACAAATACAAGCACCATATACAGATTACTGTTGTCCTTAAATGTAAATCTAAGTGTACAAGAATGGAAAATTTATCGCTTGTAGGATTCGTTTTTCGATTAAGGTATGTTCAACTTGATTCAGTTTTACAACTTTTTGTTTTTCAAAGATTTTCATGGAATAGTGTTCTTTCATGTTGTACAAGCATGACACGGCCGAATGAACCAGTTCCAAGGTTATTTTTACTGCATCAAAATCATCTAGACAAGCTTTATTTTGATTAGGCTTCTGCTTTGCATGGTTAACATCCTATTTCATTTCTTTTTTGGATGTCATCTTGATAATCATCTCAAAACAATAACTTTGAGAATTATTTGTAGTTAAATTGTGTAGATTTTGAAAATTATTTTAAACTAAATTTTATAAAATATTAAATGCAATTCGGTTAAATTATTGCAACTAAAAAAGAAAATAAAATAATAAATTCAATTTGTAAAATAACGCTATTAATATATAAAGAATGAATTCCCTTCATTCTAATATTGTTTTCACGGTTGAGCTTGAGAAGAATGGTGTTGCATCATTTTTAGATTTGTTAATTGAGAGAAAAGGGAGTCGTTACGAGACATAGATTTATAGAAAGAAAACAGATACAGGTCTATATACTACTACTAAAAGCTTCTGTGAACCTATGTACAATAGAAGTATGATAAAGGGTTTGTTATTTAGGTGTTGGTCTCTATCATCAACATATAAAAGAGCAGAAGCAAGCACAAATAAACTAACAGAAGTATTGCAGAAAAATGGCTATTCGAAATCATTTTTAGAGAAATTAATTAATGAGACGATAGATAAATTAATGAATAAAAAAAATGAGAGTAAAGACAAATCAAAACCCGATAAATTATCTAATGAAAATTCTAATATTGGATATACGCTAATCGTTCCTTATTCAGAAGGTTACAAAAAATATAAATCATCTATTTTAAAATCAATCGATAGTAAAAATTTGAATTTAAAAATCATTTCTAAATCTTACAAATTTCATAGTATATTCAGCAATAAATCTCGTACTCCTTTGAGTTTATGTTCCAATCTAGAATTCCAATAGAGAATTCGGGGCAGACCATCCTTCTCTTTGGAAGTTCATAGATGGATTGCATATGATCCAAAAATCAGTTGATCAATTATATGAACAATTTCTTCGAGGAGATCAGCATACACAAAAACGAAAAAAAGTATACATTAGCTGATGAACGAATTTTGCAAGTCGTCAAAGACTTCAAAAATAGAAAAATATTAGAATTTGTACGAGGAATTGCATACAATTTTGTTATGGATTAAATAAAAGTATATTTTCTAAACTATTTTGTCTTTATGTTAAAAATAATGTTGAAATAGTTATTTATATATATTAATAATCATTTATAATTTTTAATCAAAATTTTACATTATATGTGGATGGATCAATAGGTCTGTGTCATGTTCCGTTTCCCACGTTTTAACTATAATTACAATTCTATTCACATAAACACATTTCTATAAATATACAATTCCGGTATTTTATGCAAATTGTGTGTCTTAATTTATGTTTGAGAGCCATTGAAAGCTGTCTAAAATACCTAATTCATTTCAAATTATTTTATTTTATTCCTAAAATTCCTAATTAATAACCAATTATTTCATTTTAATCCTAAAATTCCTTATTAATAACAAATTATTTAGTATTTATCCTAAAAATCCTAATAATTAACAAATTATTTAATATTTATCCTAAAAATCCTAATTAATAACTAATTATTTCATTTTATTCCCAAAAATCCTAATTAATAACAAATTATTTAATTTTATTCCTTGTAGGATATTAGATATTTTGATTATTTCAAATATTTAATATTTGCTTTTTTGATAAATATTTTGTTTAAATATTATCAATTAAACATTGTTTTGTAAATAAACTTTTCGCGTGTTACAAGCTATCCCGGTATAATGAATGATATGAAAATCGTTTTGGAGTTTTTGTAAAAATTCGATGGAAGCATCTGCTTCGAGATTTGGCAGAAGAAATTTGAAATGGTCATGAAAATTCAGAAGATTACTGATCCAGCCTCGTATCTCCCCTTTTTACTATCGGGGGTTGCACTGAACATCTACATGGAATCGGACGAGAAGATACAAAGCAGCTGCGATCGGTTCTTCAAGATACTAAACAACTCGTTCGGCCTGACTAGACGTTCTGCGTACAGTCAATTAATAAACTTACAGTATCACGATGGCGAGACTATCGATGAATATGCGTCTCAGGTGAAAATGTTAGCAACAAAGGTCGACGATCTAACAAAGGCTGCCTTCATGGCTGGACTGCCTTTCGAGTTGCAGATGGATTTGGAACGGGCCGGCGACAAACCCTTGACCGAAATGATCGAGTATAGCCGCAGGTATTTGGAGATTAAAAATGGTTTATTACAAGGTTCAATGGCAGCAATAGAACACGGAAACAACAACAAAGAAACCGGAGGTCAGGGAGAACTCACTAAACCCAGAGCAAATCTTCAGAAAGGACTCTATGCTTATCGTGAGAGAGACACCAAATCGAAGGAAAGTAATCATCATGAGGGTTCTCAGTGGCAATCAAATAGACAAACAATATGCTACAAATGTCAGAAATCGGGTCATATCGCAAAATTTTGTCGGTCGGGAAACGAACAGGGCAGTTTGTAGGGGCCGGCTCTCTCCCTTCACAGTTGCAGGCGTTGCCGACGATGATCGTCACTGTAAATGACAGGTCAGCCATAACGTTGATTGATTCGGGTTGTTCGAAAACGGTTGTTTTAAAAAGGTTAGTTAGTGATTGTATGTTGTTTTCTGACAGAGAAAGTATGGTTTTGGCGAATGGAATGGGTGTTAGAGTAGGTTCGGGTGAAGTGCGGCTGAATATAAATGGTAGGATCATTAGGGTGGAATGTTCGGTCATGGAACATTTGCCGTATGGTCTAGGGATCTTAATAGGTATGGATGTCATAGGTAAATTGGGCGGCGTAAAAATTAATAAGGGTGTTATTGAGTTCGGCGAAGAAGAAATTAAAGGGATCGATAGTAGCTTGAGTTGTACTGCATCGGATACGCCTCTTGTTAGTATAAAAAAGCATAATTTTGAAATTGAGTTTAAGGAAAATTGGTCGATTAAATGGAATTGGAAAAGTGAGGCTCCGAGTCATCTTCCGAATTGTCAGTCAGTTTTTAAGAACAACAAATTAAAAGATGTTGCAACGTTGAAAATTTTAGACGGTTGGGTAGAAAAGGGTTATCTAATCGAGTACAATGAGAAGGAAATGGGTAAATCGATAGGATCCATACAGATATTTGGAATATTACAGGCTAATAAGTCCAAGATAAGACCAATTTTTGATTTTAGAAAATTAAACAATTACATGGACGTTTATTAGTTCTGCGGAAATATGTTTAGAAAAGCTCCACGATTGGCGACGTAGGGGTTCTACTTTTTCAATGCTTGATTTGTTAGAGACGTATATGCAGATTCATGTTCATAAGGACATGTGGCGTTACCAATCTTGTATCATTAATAACAAGAAATATGCTTTAACTAGAATGGGTTTTGGTTTAAACATTTCACCAACTATAATGGCCGAAATCGTCAGGTGGATTCTGAACCTGACACCAGGATGCGTGAAAATACTGACTCTTATATTGATGATATTTATGTAAATGAAAGTTTCATTTCTGTTGAAGAAGTAGAAAAAGTGTTCAATAACTTCGGTCTCAAATGTAAGAAACCTGAAAATCTGTCACAAGCCAACGAAGTTCGAGTTTTAAGAATGAAAGTCTTTAAGGACCAACATGTAGTGAGATGGAAGAGGGACAATCAAGTAAGGGATGAGCTGGATGTGGAATCAATTTCACGTCGTGAGTTATATTCGTTATGTGGACAATTAGTAGGAATATATCCGGTAGCTAGTTGGCTACGTCCGTGATGTTCATATCTTAAACGACTTAGTGAGGGAAGGTGGGATAAAAAGATAGACGAGGAAGATTAAATGGGTTTTAACGATAGTGAGGGTGAGTGATCCTTGCAGAGGTTTATGGGCCATTGATGACTGCAGGGAAGGTATTATATGGTGCGACGCAAGTTCAATAGCCATTGGTGTGGCGTTAGAAGTCAAGGGGAACATAATTGAGAACGCATCATGGTTGAGAAAAAACTGATGATTCTAAACATATTAATGTTGCGGAACTAGAAGCAGTTGCAAAGGGTTTAAACTTATGTGTGAAATGGGGTTTAAGGAGCGTGATAATAAAATCGGATAATAAGTCAGTTGTTTCGTGGGTAACCACAACAATCTCAGATCGCGAAAAATTAAATACCAAGGCTTCATCTGAGCTTTTAATAAAACGAAGACTGTCGATAATCAAGGAGCTGTGTCAGGAGTATGAGATAGAGTTGAAGATCGAGTTTGTTAATAACGAAGATAACAAGGCGGACGAGTTGACAAGAATCCCAAAACAATTAAAAAGAAACAATTGTTTTTTATCGGTTACGGACGATCTACTCAAGCTTCAGCAACTTCATGATAAGAGTCATTTAGGCGCAAACAGAATGCGATATCTATGTGCGAAGCAAGGAATAGGTGTGTCAAATGCGGATATCAAGGATTTGATTTCAAGATGTCGAAAATGTCAATCCATCGATCCAGCACCCATAAAATTGAAAACCGGTAGGCTGAGCGTCAACGAAAACTGGACAAGACTTGCTGCGGATGTTACAAAGTATAATCAACAAAAATTTTTAAGTGTAATCGATTGTGGTCCTTCTCGCTTTGCGATAT
>MQRK01215019.1:0-14956 GCA_001938485.1 Girardia tigrina
GCTTTATTTTCTTAATTCAAGAAAGTTAAATTAAAATAAGTTATTTATATTTTGTAAAAGTAACTATATTTTTCGGTTTTCTACAATTAGTAATAGAAATTCTTTTATTTTATAATAATTGCAATGGTAAATGGAAGTATGACAGAAATAAAAAAAAGCAATTTTTAGATTTTTCCAACGATGTACATTTATACCAAAACATTCCAGCTTTGATGAGTATCAATTTTTATTTTATTTTTAGTCATGGTGATTTTTTTTTCTACAAGTACTTTGTGTTTCAGAAGAAAAAAGTTAGTAAAAAATAAATGAAAAAAATTACAGTAATTTATGGAATAGATTTACGGTATATACATGTGAAACAAAAATTAGTCACTGACGATGATGATCCATCGAAATATAGATTAAAAATGTATGTGAAAAGGGATTAGAGTCTTTTTTATCAAAATTGCCATACGAGAAAGATTTTACCTGTTCTTTTATTTTTTATCTATAGTACAAATTCAGGTATAAATCAACAGGAGGATTCCCTGAAACAACTACAAATTTCTTGGAAACTTTATTTTTTTAGGTCTTAAATCAATGTCAGAACAGGCGGTACCCATCTTACTGATAACTTTGTAATAATCAATTGTTTTTGCAATGTTTAAAATATGTCAATAAGTTCACTAATCAATGTTATCATATTCATGTCAAACAACAATGTGATTGTAAACAATGTCACTGCTTGTTTTGTTCGCAAACATTCACCATCTTGATGTGCAACCATGATTAATTTTAATTATTCATTTTTATAATTGTATTCAAGTACCTTATAACCAAAATATTTAATGTTATCTCTGAGAAAAGGCGGCTACAAATTACAAAATCCCTGTCTTTAATGAACGAAAAATGGTTGTGAAATTGAAAGCTAATTAAATGCTAGTTAAAGTAATGCTTCAAACGAAATATCAACATGACCTAAGCTATTGATCATCCGCTTCTGAAAACCACCACGCTAATCAAAGATTTATAATTTTATTATTATATTTACATCAGAATAACAGAACTTAGAGTAACTTCTGAAACATTATCGCATAGACAAAAATCCTGAAGCATTAAAGTGCAAGAAATACAAAGAAATGTATTATAAAAACGAGACTCTTTTCTTCCGTCATGACTAGAAACAAATCCTTTATACTATCTATAACCATACAACTATTTCCCGGAAGTTTTAAAATTTTAATACACGACTTAATTGTACGTCGATTTGTTAGCGGTAATAGCCTAATTTCTTAGTAGAATTCTAACCATTCTTGTGTGTAAAATTTACGATGCGTTTCAAGAAATCATCATAAGATAATTCCATCTTGATTAAGGAGGCACAAAACTTTCACCAATTTAAAAAATAATTTATCAATAAATCATTGGACAAAATTTAATTTTATAATTAAAACTTTAACCTTGATCATGTTTGTTTTCATTAACAAACTATAACCCAACAACCAATTTTCATTTGAGGAAACGATGTTTTCTCTTGCATTTAATACTTTACAGGAGATATTTTTAAAAGAGATATTTTTTACTGGAGACATTTTATAATATTTTAAATGTATATGAAAACAATTGATACTCTATGAAACAAAACATCTAAAAAGTTAATTTCAGTGAAAAGTTAAAGTTATCCACAATAACCTTTGATGGTCACTTTGAAACTTGGATGGAATGTACTGCCACAATCAGCCGACATTCATGATTGATACTGTCAAAACGAAGCTCTCATTGAGAAAGTTTTTACCTTTAATGTCAATGTCAAACTTACCTAAAAAAATTTACTGAAAAAGATCATAAACTTTATGATATATGTATCATGAACTTTTCATTATTACAGGGTTTTTCATTTCTATATACCCAATATTTCATTTCTATGTACCCAATATTTCAAATCTAGATACCCTTTCCCTAAATTTAGATTTTCAAAATAGAAATGACAGAAAGAAAACAAAGAAGGTTTATAACTAAAGATATAAATGACTTCGGAATGAGTTTTTCAAGCAATGACAAGCAAAACATAACCAACATTGCTTATATGACCAATTTCGACAGAAAACCATGTCTAAAATACTTAAAGATCATTCTTTAGGTGTGGAATTCGTATCATCAAGCACGAAATGTAAAAATACGTGTTCATTACGAAATTCAACATTTTCAAATTGTGAGCAGTTAATTTTCAACACCATTTCTTGTAACAATTCTCTCAAGCAACGTGAGATAAAAGAAGAACTTGTCGAAAAGTTGTATGTAAACCTATCTTTACCAAAGATTTGCAGAAAAATTAGAAAAATTAAGTTTCACTAGAAAAAGACTTTAACTAATTCCAGAAGAAAGAAATAATATTGAAAGAATAAATTAAAGGGCTGTTTATGCATCAGAAATGTCGAACATTTCATTAAATAACATAGTTTTTCTTGGCGAGACCGGATTTAATGAACACACTAGACGATTATACAGGTACTCGTTAGCTGGACAAAAGGCTAACACGTACCTGCAAACAAAAATTTCAACAAAAGCCTAATTTGAGCTATTTGCATAAACGGTATTATTTTATATGAGAAAAAAATTGGAGTGTTCAATTCAGATGCCTTGTGGAGATTTTAAGAATTAAAATACTTCCATATTTCAGAAAAAATCCAACTTCCATTCTAATCATGGACAATGCAAGATTTTACGAAACCAACGTTGTTTTGTCATTTCTAAGAGAAAATAATGTCACATTTAAATTTCTTACACCATATTCTCCGGAATTGAATCCCATTGAAGAATTCTTTTCAATGGTTAAGTCAAGATTTAGTGATGTGAGAATTGAATTTCCGAATTTGTCGACTATGGAATGTATCGATCGTGTTCTATCCACAAACAATGATTATTCGAGTCAATGTCGATGATTCTTCAATCATATTTCGGAATGGTTTGAGAAAGCGCGTCAGAGACAGCCCTTTATTTAATAACTCATGTTTTATGTATTTTTATATTTATGTATTTGTATAGGAAAAACATTATCATTCATAAGAAATATATAAAATTTTGGGTATAAATTTTTAATTTGTATTTAAGAAAACTATAAAAAAATCTCTTAAAACTAGATTCTTAATAATTCTGATTTGTTTTTAAAAAAATCTAAATTATGGGAAATGGGTATATAGAAATGAAATACCCTGTAAAAGAAGTTTTAAATACATTAAATATCATATTATTTACGAAAACATAAAAATCTACTTATTTTGAACGAAGAGAAAATGTTAATCAATTTTCTTTTGTCAGCCTTATTATTGGAAACAATTTCCAAATTAAAAGCAACAGAAATTGATTGTAAGATAAAAGTACTTGCAATGCAATGTAAAGCCACATTATATGCCTGAATAATATATCCTTATTAATTAATTATTAGCATTTTTACCATTTGTTTTTGTACTGAAAAAGATAAAGAAATATTACATGACAGTTCTATGAAATTAACAATGCAGAAATAAAATAAAATTGTATATTAAAATGGCATATTTTATCATTTTACAAATACCATTTTAATTCGTATTGGTAGCATAGTATATGATGAACTGTCTCCCCAGTCTCCGTACACATTTGTCTCCTGGGTAATGATGATATTGCATGTTAAGCAAACAAATTCTATAGGAGGTTCTTGCAGCCTCCAGCTCTTTACTGAATTCGCATCAAATTTACATTATTTGCAAATGTTTTACCGAAATCTATACAACAATTTACTATCAAAATTTAAATATTATATAAATAAAAAACACAATTGAGATCAAGTTAATTTAAAATGAAATTCGTAACAAATTGATTGTTCTCCGAATAAAAGAGACATGAAAAACGACATTTAATTATAAATAAATATTTTAAAAACATAATATTGATAAAAAAACAATTAATTCTGGAATCTGTTAATAAAGTAATCATATTCGAAACATTCGGTATATTTCGCGTCATTCGATACCCACCTTTCATCACTTTTCACCTTTTGATTTATTGTCTTTGCCCTTTTCGATTATCTGCAATAAAAAGTTTATTTCAATTCTCAATTTACTGTTTCATAAAACTGAACACTTTTTTATGTATACTTTATCACTTTGTCATCAAATAATTAAACAATCTCACATCGAATTATATCATAGCAATTAAAAATAAGTTGTTCTTTATTAATTTTTTTTAGTTTTTTAATCATTTAGTAACACCTGTGAGACGATTTCATTTTGTGTGAGAATAGCTTGATTTTATTGTCGGCAGAGGCCTTTTAAGAACAGAAGAAAAATTAATTATCAAATATGAAAAAAATATCATTTAAAAATATTTCTCATGATATATTAGGAAGTAAAATATGAAATGTGAAGCAACACTTTAATCAAATGAAACTATTTTATTCAAAGAAAAGCTTTATATTTTTAATTTAAGTATTTAATCAGAGTATTGACATTTGTCATTTCTAAGGGTGCTGTATATCGCTTTGTTTTAGAGGACACTTGTTTACAGAAAGCCGTTTTCACAGTCTTTAGGGTTTTGAATTGTTTTCTTGACAAAAATTTCTCTAAATTCTAAAGAAGTAATAATCATGGGGTTCAAGATCTTGCGACTATGATGAGGGATAAAGAATTTGTAACTCCATTTGCTGTAGATTCGCTTTCTACAGTAAAAGATTCGCTTTCTAAAGCGAAAAGATCATTCGACCGATATGAGACCAAAAGTTGTCGATTAAGAGAATGAAAACTGAACGACTGAGCAATATCGGCTGTTTAATCGCAATATTTCTCATCAACTCGTCAGTTGCGTACTGTATATCTTTACCGTGTTAATTGTTTCTTGATCCAAAGATCTTATATATAACGCTTCACATGTCACTCTCTCCCAATAATTTTTAAATTGAGTACACAGAATTTTAAAGTGTTGTGTAGTTATATTTCCTTTACAATGTCATCATTCAATATTACTAAAATCCACGCTTTTATTAATAATAATAAAATACTAATAAAAGCGTGGATTTTAGTAATATTGAATGATGACATTGTAAAGGAGATATAACTTCACAACACTTTAAAATTCTGTGTACTCAATTTAAAAATTATTGGGAGAGAGTGAAATGTGAAGCGTTATATATTAGATCTTTGGATCCTAAAATTAACGTTCAAACTGCACTCTCTACAACTTTGTTGAGAGTTTTTAAATGATGTACTGATTACGTATTGATTACATAATCATTAACTGCACTATATAAATAAATTTCGTTTGAAAAATCATTTGTTCTGACGATAACGGTTAAACCGTCGAAATTAATAAATATTTTCAATTGGCTTTCGAATTTTGATTAAATAAGTTTTCAAAATGATTTTTTTCACTTTTAACGTTAACTCGTTAAATATTGACTTTGGAAGAAACATTTCTTGAAAGAATTTGTTAGTCTTTTAATTATCTTTAAAATTATACCTTATATGACCCAAAATAACATAATATTTATATATTTATATACAAAATTATTTTTATAACAAGTTGAATAATCTTTTATCACCTTTCTTAAAAACGCGTGGTTCAGTAATGGGTATCGTATACTTCATTCAAATTTGATTGTTGACTTATATTTTTCAATAAAAATTAGTGGAATGTTTCTTTAATTGGCTTTTTAATTTTTGATCTTTATGAAGTTTTGTCGAGAAAAATTAGTGATAATAAGGATAAACTAAAATTGAAAAAAATTAAGAGGTTCTTAAAACGATATGCATTCAATCTGACAGCGTTACGGAAAATAAAATTGTTGAAATAATTTGAGTAATAAATATCACTAAATTTTTGGATAAAATCGGAGAAAAAAATAATTTTAATTTGACGTTTTAGTACATGCTGACGGATCTCGATTACTTTATTAAGGATGATCCTGTTTTTTACATAAAGTTGACGATTATTCATTTCCAATTTGTACCAAGCAGGACGAGCAGGTTCCACTCCCATGGGCCCGAGTGTCTTCAGCCCCAACTTAATTCAAAACAAGGTCTTTGCACTAATTGCATATGCTAAATGAATGATCACGCAATCTTTTACGCAGCATCAGTCAGAAATTCGTAACAAAGTAGTTCACAGTGTCCTATGAACATTGATTTTGAGATCACGAAATAAATTCTTGTTTAATTAAAAAATTATCATTATTTTAAAAATTTATAGCTGAATATTATTTCAATGTGAGATTTTGAACTTTTTGAGTTTAAAAGTATTTAATATTTAAAATTTAATAACAGCAACAATAATAAAAATAATGTTTTAATTCAATGTTGTAACGATATTTATGAATTTTAATAAATCTTTAAAGCTCGATGTTAAAAATAAATATTTATTAAGTTCAACTTTTGAAATAATTTGGTAAAGTGATGCTTGATTATTTATCAGAAAGAAATAACAAGATAAATTCGGAAATCGTAAAGATTAATTGAATTAATGATGTTGGTGCTTTCAGGATAGCCGTTATGGTCACCAGTCCTAAACTTGTAATGCCAATGAAGTTGATATAGTAAAGCTATATGAAATGGTACTAAGTATCGTTAGGGGGAGCATTGATCTTTTCCTATATGATAGAAGACTATTTGTTGAATTAATCTGACCCTGATATCCCTTGGTGACAATTGATGTTTTGAATATTTAAATAGTTTAAAATCATTAATTATGAATTCTAAATAAAGACAAAGAAAAAATCCAAAGAACATTAATTTCGCTTTCTGTGCATGTTTTTATTTATCTTAAAAGTTGAACACCGCTATTTTTAGTCTTTCATAACAATATACAGTTTATTATGTTTAGTTATTTAAAGAATAAAAATCTCCAGAACATAGTTGGTTAGAAAGGATTTGATGTTAAAGATTAAACAAAAATAGAATAACAATTTTATCGTCCATGCTTGACTGGATACTTCTGTTAAAATTACTTAAGTACTTCTTTGGTTTACTTATGTTATATTCGCCTTCTTTTTGTGGGTCCTCCTTCCTTAATTTTTAGATTTACTTTTACGATATTCATGATAAAAGAAACTTTATTTTTTTTATTCTGTCAATGATAATGGAAATAAAACCTTTCAATGCAAAAGATTGTATCATAAAATGTTGTTTTCGCTTTGGATGACCCTAACCCCTAACCCTAAACCTAACCCGATCATAAAATGTTGTTTTCGCTTTGGATGAGCCTAACCGTAACCCTAACTAAAAATATTTTTGATTTAAAAATATGATTGAAATATAAATAATCTCTGTTCGGAAATAGTATTTGGAAAATTCATTTCTTGACAAAAATCGAATTATACAAAAGTTACTAAAGGTTAATCAATTTTTTATCTTCCAATTACTCAAATCTCTTCGGAAACTCTTTGGATACACTTAAAAAACATGTTTCTATTATTTAATTGTATATGTAAGAGGAGGTAAGGAAATATATATTATGATCCCTAAGAATATGTACAATGTTTCTTTTTATATAATTATTATTATAAGGATTTTTGATGTTCCTTCTAGATATTATGGTATCTTAATCACTTTCTTTTTAATTTATCTGTGTGTTGTACTTATTGTTTATGATGCATATGATTTAATAATGTTCCTTAACTTTACCAACCCCTGTAGGATGACAAGGAATTGTGATTCTGTTTATAAACGATTCATTCTAGTATTGAGACAATATTTAAAGTAAGGTTATCTTATGAGATGCCTCATTTGTTGAGAATTTTCAAAGGTAAATTATAATAAGATCTACTGTATTCATATTCCATGACAGTTATTCTCTTTCCTTCTACGCATAATTCAAGTACAAAAAAATGATAAAAGAAAAAAATATTCTAAAAGAATTTATTGAAATTCTGAAAAAACAACATTTTTCAATGACCAATATTGACTGTTATTACTGATATTCAAGCAGAAGTAATAAAAAATTCTGTAACACCATTTCTCTTCAATGAATATTAGTGTTAATCCAATAATGTTCAATACAAATAGAAATTATGATGTATAGTTTGATATGTATGAAACATGACATATTTTTGTTACCAGTTCTCAAACTCATGTATTAGCAGTGGCTTCCGTAGGAATTATTTTTAATTCTCACCATGAATTAGGTTTTTAACTGGAAAAAAACATTAATTTTTTAGGTAAAATTATTGTTTATTTAATTCATAATAAAAACTAGAAAATAAATTTTCACTTCAAATTTAAATGAATTATACTTGATAAATATTTTTTTAATAAAAATAACTAATTAACACAAAATTAAATATTTAATTCGTTGATTTTTATTATTTCTAGGTATGAATATTTCATCAGAAACTACTGTAATCCATCTTGTGATGCGAGAGAACGTACCGAAACCAGCTAAGCAAGGTCAGTTGGCTTTAAAATGTTATATCCTTAATTGAAAATTAATTTTTTTTAATTAGTAATTCTAATCAATATTTTAAAAATATATATAATTAAATAATATTGGCTATAAATTTTGCCAAAATACTATTTTTAAATTTCAAAATAATTAAAGTAAAAAAAAAGAAAAACAAGAAATTCAAATCAAATAAAACTGGTAACATATATTGTCAAGAGACATAATTAAAAATTTCCTCATTAAAATTAATCGATAAATTCAAAAGTTGAAAATCAAAATTCTATATTTTTAAGAATATTTTTTAACTTTTTTAAAATCATTCAGACAAGAACTTATCATTCTTTCTTTGGCAGAAAAAAATCAGCAATAAACTTATTTCTGTTCCTGTCAGTCAATCCTATTGATGCCAAACTCTCCCCTCTTTGGTTACCACAAATAAATGAGATCAAAAGAAAAAGCAAAACTTGACACTGACAATGTTTATCCAAACTCTTTAAATAACATAAAAAATTTTTGTGTTAATTATCTTAATTCGGATCTCGTAAAAGTAATGCGAACATATTACAAATTTTCTTGACAAGAAAAGAAGAAGGGACTGTTAGATACTTAATTTCATGACCTCTCTAAACTTCATTTCTTTTATAATGATAATTTCAAAACTCTTCTTTTTATCTGTGTTCATCTATTCATAACATCTAAAGTTATTTGATATTTATTTATTAAGAGGTGTGTGCGATATATTTTTTCCATGATATACCATTTTTTTCAAATTAGACAAAATTTTTTAATATACGTTTTTTAAAGAAAGAAAATTGCAATTAATAATTTATTTATGAACGTTAGGTGTTCCAGCTGCCGAATTTGTAATATTTCTGGCCTTCATTCATAATCATTTCAGGCAAATTAATGTTAATATTATTAGCCAATTTAGCTGGAATATCAGATATTATTTTTGAAAATGCATTTTCAATCGGATTCAACATATATAAATAAGGAGAAAGAAAATTGAGTCAGAAATGATATTTTTCAGTTTTACTTTGCAATTTTTGCTGGGAATGAACTCTTGCATTGTCCAATATAAAATGCATTATGAATTTTCTCAACATTTAAAACATGATTGCAGAGTTCTTCTAAATACTCTTCAAAAACATTAGAATATACTGTGATATTTCTGATCACTTTACAATAACTCATTTTATTCATTGATATAGCAGCAATCAAAGACATTGATCTACCTCGAGTTGTAGGCACCAAGGAATAAACTATTGTTCCTTTTTTGGATCTCCCATATGAACGTTGTATATGAAGATTAAAATAAGATTCGTCAAAAAAATAAATCATTGAAAAGTCAGATTCAAAGTAGTTATTAAACCACAAAGCGTATTCTCTTCTAAGATCAATGCTTCTGGTAGCATTTACCCTATCAAGTTCTTTGTACCTGAGCTTCCTTGTAATCCCAATATCACCAATTCATTTGTTGATTGTAGATAAAGAAATTTTTGTATCAAATGATTGAGTATTTTTTAATTGTAGCTCTTTTAAAGTCGTTGAATTATTTTCCGATAATAATTCTTCGATTTTCAATAAAATCTCAGGATTCATAACTATGAGGGGTTAGTTTAAATTTAAGTTTCGCCAAAATAATTTATTATTTTTTTGATTTGAAAATTTAAAAGAAATAAATTAAAAAATTAAAATGTAGAGTAAAAATATTATAAATAAATATTTATTTAAAATATGTTTACAGTAATAACAATTGATATATAAGTTATGAAATATGTTTAAATAAATAATTAACGGATCAATATTTAAGAAATAATTTTTTAACAAAAGGGTCTATTGTAAATTTAAATTAATTAGTTTTTATGATAAAGTTTCGTAGAAAAATGTAAAATAATTTAAGGTTTAGATTTTGTAAAATTTTCGTAAAAAATATAAATATAACCTGAAGATTAATTTGAAAAATGTAAAATAATTTAAAATTTGAATTTTGTAATATTGTCGTAAAAAATGTAAATATAATTTGAAGTTTATATTTCGTAAATTTTCAAAATTTAATCGAAAAAATTTATAAATTAATTTTGGGCGAAATAATTGAATTAATAAGAAATTTGTTTAAGTATGTGAATTGTTGATATTAATAAATGTTGTGGTGTTAAATTATGACTTCAGAATGTGATAATAATGAAAGTGGCATAAACGCTACTTACAATAACTCTATTTACACCTCCAGCATTTTTCTTTAATACTCGATTTTCGGTTCGTTTCTCTCTTACGATATTTCGAGCAGTGCTTGCATTTATCTCCCAAATTGATGATGCTTTTTAAATCGAATACCCAAGATCTTCAACTAGCCTGATTAGACTAAGTCTTTTCTCATTAGACACGCTGCTGTACTTATTTGGCGGTTATTTTGAGTTTGTTCTGTTGGTTGATCTTCCATGGATTTAAAATAATATAGACTTTTATTTAATATTTAAACAAATTTATTAAATTTATAATTTATAAAAAATGTCCAATTTGAAAAAAATGGTATATAAATTTTGAGTAATGCATGTGTATACAGTTTTTGAGTGCTCTGTTCTACTTTGATGACTGAATAATATGTTTTAGTTCTTGCTATTTGAAAGTGACTTAATTTAATTATCAATTTTATCAAATTTTGTAAAAGTTAATTTAAATAAATTTAAAGTAATATTTTTTACTTTAATTTAACCCAATAATAAAATTGATAACTCAATTTAATAAATAAATTATTTCGAGGTGTGTCGATTTCAGATTATGAAGAGGAAAATATATTAATCAAGGAAGAGGAATAATTCAGATGGAACTACTGAGAATCGTTGTAATGACGATTTTGTTTGTGTTATTAATTAAGGTATTGACCCATATAATTATTTTGTTAATAAGGTGAGCAGTATTATATTTTTGTACTGTATAGGTATATGCATGAAGTAGTTAATGATATAAATCAAAATATAATTATTCGAAAAAAGGTCTAATATTGGATGCATATTCTGCCTAAATAACCAATAACAATGATCGAGTATACATCTGATGAAATTCAGATATAATATATATAAATTCAGATGAAATTCAGAATATTTCATCACATCATATACATCGAGTACATCATTTTATAACGTTAGAACCAAACCATTTTGTTGAAACAAATTTATAATATTAATTATCGTAGGGGTATTTGAAAAAAATTATCATTGATTTATACTATTTTTGCTAATAGATTAATACAATTTTCAAAACAATTTTCTTTTAAAAATCATGTATTTTATTGATAAAATAGACGTTTGATAAAAGTTAACTTTACCAAGTTCCTTGAAATGGTGTCGATGTTATGTTACCTTTTACTATAATATCGAAACATATTATTAATAATTAACAGGGATAGACTAGAAAGTAAAATATTCGTATAATAATCTTTAAGTCTATAAAAAATTGTTGTTGCTACCTAATGTCAATATAGTTTGTTTGATAATATCATTGTTTGTTTCCTACAAATTGAAGAAATTTCGAATCGTCATCAAATAATAATGTATCCTCTATATTATAGAGTCTATATTATCAAAGTATGATTAAGTTTCCAGCTTCACGCTAAGAAAAAAGTAAACAAATCAGAACTTTTTTTACAGGGGATTACTTTACATAAATTTTCTTCACACATGAAAACTTAAGATTGGGTTCAACCAATTGAAAAAGGCCTACAAATCAGATTTTGTTGTTGTGAAATTTTTGTCCATTGTGTCAAATTGATGATAAGAAATAAAGAAGATTGACCCAAAATGTATACTATTTGAAATGTATGAAAATCCCCTTCAATGTTAAAAAGAAAGCATCACGATTTTAAATGAATCTAGAAACGAGTTTTTCAAGAATATTTTTAATGATGAAATGACATTCTCTACAGCCCATAGTCAAAGAATAAGTGAGAAAACTTTTCTAATGAAAGCCACGTGAAAGTTGTTGATATTCAGCTTTTTAAACTAGGATTATCTCTGCAATGAATTTTCCGAAAAAGATTTTTGCATCATCTCCTACAACAGTGGGCCTCAAATCTCTTTCAATGGTATTGATCCGTAGGCTCTTTAGAGGGTCCACCCCAACTAAAAAGCACTAGCAGGCCCCGATAGGCCTCCTACGAGGTTGTCAGCTTTCCGCTTACGATGTCTCTTCTGAAGCATTTTTCGCGAAGGAACTGGCCGAAATGTTTGAAAAGGTAATAGTCTGTAGGATAAAGGTCTGGTGAGTTCGATGGATGAAGCAAAGTTTCATATCCCAGTTTGTTTAACATCAGCATGGTCTTTTTTACAACATGTGGACGAGCACTGTCATGCAGAAGAATTGGCCCCTTTCTATTGAGTAATGCCGGCCGTATTTTCTAGTTCTTTGTCCATTTTGTCAATTTGTTGACAATATTTTTCCACTGTAATTGTTTCGCCTTGTTTTAGGAAGCTGTAATGGATTAAACTGTGTGCGGAACACAAAACAGTTACCATGTCTTTTTTTGCGTAATTTTGGCTTCGGGAAAGGCTTTGGAGCCTCATTGAAATCCAACCACTGAGCTGAATGTCGCCGGTTGTCGCATAGAATCCATTTATCATCGCCCATTACAATTCGATCCAGAAACGGGTCGCTTTGATTACGCAAAAGCAGAGAAGAACACACATTAAAACGACGATTTTTTTGATTTTCGTTTAATTCCTGCGGCACCCACTTGTCCAGCTTTTTCACTTTCCCGATTTTCTTCAGATGGTGTACAACTGTTGATTGGTGAACGTTGAGTTCTTGAGCGACTTCCCGTGAATTTCTATGCGGGTTGCCATTGATTAACTTCTTCAAATGGTCGTCGTCAACTTGTGATGGTCGACTACCGTGTTAGTCATCTTCAAGGCTCTTGTTGCCACTACGAAAAAAATCAACTAGAAAAATACACATAGAAAACCAACGTTGTACTGTTCGATAATTAGTGATATGTTGTCCAAATACATTGTTAATATTCCTAGCCGTTTCTGTCGCTTTTCGACCTAGTTTGAAATCGTAGAATAAAATTGTTGTCATTTCCTTCTTTTCTAATATTTCATAAATAAAATAAATACACCTTAAATTAACAACAATAATGTCATACTTGGTATCAAAATAGAGAGTAAAGTTTAAGCTTTAAAGTAAATTTAAATATGAATCTATTTATTAATGATTTTCTAAATATTTCAAACAATGAATATTAAATACTTTAAAAACGAAATTTCTTTTACATCAACCTAATATATATATATATATATATATATGTATAAATAGTGCCGGTGGATTTCATGGAATAATGACGGAATATGAAGAGAAAAGAAGAAATCCAAGAAAAATTATTTATTCAGTATTTTTCTTGCCGGAATAGTTGCACAAATGTTTTTTAATAATTTTAGAGTTGCACCATACATTCTGACATGCTTGTCAGAATTCTTCTTTGGACACATTTCTTTTGCGAATCTGCTTTTTGAGCAATTACCAGGCCGTCTCGATGTGGCCTGCATCTGGGCTGTTAGGAGGCCAGTCAAGCAATTGAATTCCCCAATTGTCCAGATGGCGCATGGTCATATGAGACTTGTGACAGGGAGCGTTATCATGTTGATAAATCTACTCTATGTCAACAGAAAACCACTCTTTAGCCTGAGGCAGCGGGCTATCGTCGATGATTTGACGATACTGATCAGAGTTCAAGGAGTCAATGACTTTGCCGCTTACCAGATCTCTTGTGTAAGATTGATCCCCGAATCATCAATCGTAGCGGATAAGCCAGATGCTGCTGTAGGTGCTGTACGCATTTTTTCTCACCGGCCGATCGCCGCAAGAATTGCATCATTTGATGGTCTGCCTCAAGCATGCATTCATCGGAGAAGATTATCTGCACAGATAAGCGTACAGTATTGTGGTGTATGTAATAATAATTGTAACAGCCACTACATACCTTAAACCAGTCATCTTCCGTCCACTCTCTGGGCTGAACTGCTCATCGCAGAAGCTTTTCCTTCATTGAGTCTGTCAATAGAGGCTTCTTAATAGGACGATATATTCGACGGCTACTTTTACTGATTTCAAAAATGTGGTTGGACAGTCTCTTGCTAATGAGATGTTTCTTACCTTTGTGACGTGGAAGCATGTTGCCTGTCTGCCTTTGCCATTTCAGCAACTTTGACACAGCAGACTGTGTACACCCAACATTGCAAGCAATTTCCTGTTGCGTTTAGGTGATGTTGTTAGCAAGAGTTAGTATTTTCACTCTCTGCATAACTGTTAAATCTATAATTATATACTGGAAGCAATTGTACACTGAATTCTAATAAATGAGTTATTTTTAGAAAAATGACGTATTTTTGTATAAATAACTTGTTCGCACTACATACTGAATGTATGAACATGAAATAATTCTTCATTATATATGCACATTAGGGTGGTGCTTATTTTTCGATTTTTGATTTTTTCACGGGACACCCCTTCATTTGGTGACATTTGTTACAAAAACTATTCCCTGCAATTTTTATCATAATTGGTTAATGTTTAG
>MQRK01215019.1:15006-26704 GCA_001938485.1 Girardia tigrina
ATATATATAGAGAGAGAGAGAGAGAGAGAGTAAGGCAAAAGGTTTGATCAGTCTGTATATTGTTTCAAATGATAGAGATAAGTGATAAAAATCAATTTTTTGAAAAAAAATGAAATTAAAGTCTAGCTTCACATAATTATTACGCAACAAAGTTTTTGAATTTCGTCTTTGGTGTCATTTTATAGATTTTATCTTTTTTTAATATATAGTTTCGGCGATATTACGTATAAATTTAAAATATTTATTTGATAATTTACTAGGAAAAATTACGAAGAAATATTTTTTTAGTTTTATTAAGACAAAATATTTTCGAAATGACCAAATTCCGAGGCAATAATATATTCCAATCGACTTTCAAAACTTTTAAAGAGAATAAATAAAAGAATTCTGTTAGTAGGCATTTGATCTTTTCAGTAATTTATGCTTTTAATTCGGTAGTTGTTGATGGTGCTGATCGATAAACATTATCTTTCAGGTAACCCAATAATGCAAAGTCACATGGATTTAAATCCGGTGAATATGGAAGCCAATAAATTCCTTCTCATGTATGCTTCTCGGAATCTAAACCAATAATTCTTTCACTAAAATGCTCATTTAAGTATTCAAAAACGAAAAGGTTACTCTTTTAGGATTTAGTGGCTTAGTAGTCACTAAATGAGTATTCTCTGAAACCAAGAAACGACAATTTTGTTTGTTTACTTATCCATATAGGTGAAAATGAGCCTCGTTGCTGAACTAAATATTGTCGCAGTTGATTTTGTTTCTTTCTTTCATATTGATCCTCATATTTAAAAACTCAAATCGTTTCTCACGTGCTTTTTTATGAATCGGTTGATTGAATTGAATTTTATATGTAAATAAATTAAGTTCATTCTTCATTATACATCCAAGAGATATCCGTTCGATATTTAAAACTTAAGAAGTAATTCATTGCGATGATGTTGGATTCTCTTCGTAATATTTGGCCCCCATTTCTACATTCGATTCTGTGCGCACTGTGTTCGGTTTAGCTTTCATCAAATCTGTATCGTCTAGGATGTTTCCAATTCTAAGAAACCTCTCATAATTCCTTGTTATAGTGCATCTCGTTATCGTGTGATGCAATCCAAAATTTTCTTAAATAATTTAATTGTTTCTTCTGCTGAAAAATTCACTTTAAAATAAGTTAAAACCATAAATATTCGTTGACCAATATTATATTTGTTCAATTTACCGAATTCGATAATAAAGGTATTGATTTTTTATATATTTAAATGTAATACAGTGAGGTCCATTTATTAATAACAAGTATTCAATTATTAATAAATGTTTAAATTATTTTATGTAATAAGCATAAAATAATCATTCGATATAGAAATCTATTGAAATAAATCTAAATTACGGAAGAAAACCAAGAAAAATTTGTGTGGATCTATCGCAATCCATACGGTTTATATCCGGTAAATCCGTTTCTCGTAGAATATCCAAAGTGAATCTAAACCGAAAGACAAGACATTACTCGAATGAAACTGGAATGGTCTCAATGTCGCATGCCCAAACAGAGAAATTGACATGGTTACACGGGCATCATTGGCTACTTGCCCGAACCGCCTTTACCGTCTAAATATTGCTTTCAGTCGTTTTTCACCTTTGGTGGATGTAAAAAATATCATGAACTGAATAGAAGACCGGTTAGAGAATCCGGGCAGGAAATTTCTTTTGATTTATGCCAAATGTGAGCATTATTCAGTTCGGATGTAATGACTCCAGTGATTTCTAGAAGAGTTCTTTCGATCAGAGATGACATCCCGGATTCTTGATAANGGAGATTCGATAAGAGAGACTAGAATTGCTTTTGACACTGTATCAATAAAAATAAATATATTTTTAATTACTTTTTTTCTTAACGTTTTGTTAATAAAAATTATTTCATGTGGAAAAGTTACGATTTTCAGGGGTTTTTTTCGCTTTATCTGGGCTGATATGAACCGCCAGTTCAATGCTTAAGCTGAAAGCTAAGTATAAATTTGATATATGCTCAAATATATTCTAAAGTTAAATATAAAGATGTTTAATTTTATATTGTTAAATGGACATTGTATTAATAAATGGTCCTAATATCAAGTGTGTATGTTGTGTGTATATGTGTGTATGCATGTGTGTTAATGGATAGAAAAACTTATTTTATATAATTTACATTACCAAATGACCATTTTTTTATAAATGGACATTTGAGTAAGTATGTATTTTATATAAGCATTTTAATTGGTTAATTTTGCATTATCTTTAAATTTTAGACATGGATTATTATCAAAAGAATACTTTATATTAATGAATGGACCTAACAGTATCACCGAAACAATATATTTAGGAGAAATTTTAATTTGTAACATTCTTTTAAGAAAGACAAAATCTACAAAATAACACCATAATAATGACGAAATTTCAAAACTTTGTTGTGTCATAGGATGAAAAAAATAGTCATAGGTGGATTTTAATTTCAAATTTTTTCAAAAAATGTTTTTTATCACTTATATGCATTAGTTGAAATAATAAACAGATTGATCATACATTTTGTCCCTGTATATATATTATAGTATGATTTTGATAATATATATATATATATATATATATATATATATATATATTGTGTGATTTTTAATTAAAAAATGTATTGTGTTATTTGTGTTAAACACACTATTAATGTTTTTTGTTGCTTGAGTATGTTTTGATCATTGATTTTCCTGGAAATTTCGATTTGATTCAATATTGTTGAAAAATTTATATTGTGCGAAAAATTTAAATTCGTGATTGGTGAGTTTCCTTTTGTTTTCGAAGTAAAGATTTTGAGAGTTTTTCTGTGATTTGTTATTTTTGATCTAAAAAACAAATGTCTGAACGATAAGGAAATGATTATTGTATCAAACTCGAATTGCGAACTACATGGGTGATGCATCTGGCTTATTTTCCCATCCTATTCGTCTGCAAATTACCGTAGTTTCGTGTGTCGGAAATATTTCAACTCACTGTTGACACATACACCATCCATAAAAACACTAACCAGATGTCTCTGCCAGGCCAACTCTCAATATATTCTCGACAGATCTGTCGCCTTGATGACCCTGTCCGCTCAGTTTGCAGATTAAACACTCATCTTATAATCTTAAAATCTATAATAGAGAACTTCAATTAGTCTACTCAGTATAGTTCTAAGATAGTCGATGAACTATCGATTAAGTACAAAATGTACCTGAGGAAACGGGTTGACTCTTGAATGAATGACTATAATAATAATCTCTCTAATGCTGATCTAGTGATATAATGCTGATTTTCACTGAAGAAATCAGAGGTTTATGGGAGTCAGAACTTGCTGGAATCAACTATCAAAGAAAAGGACGAATTTATTCGCCAGTGTCACAGTTTGTCAAATTATTTTCGATTATAGTCAATTGAGAAAGATAACCATTTTTTAAAATGGGATGAAGTTTGTGATCTGCATTTCTGCGTGATTATTGAATTAGCACTCCTATGGGCCCGAGTGTCCTTAAA
This sequence comes from Girardia tigrina, assembly GCA_001938485.1. Lineage (NCBI taxonomy): Eukaryota > Metazoa > Platyhelminthes > Tricladida > Dugesiidae > Girardia > Girardia tigrina. Next base: position 18,535 of record MQRK01215019.1, read on the forward strand.
TGACAAAAAAACAAATGTTGATAGAACTATTGTTTTAATTAATTCTTTTAAGTTGGTTGATCACTAGATTTATAAGTACTGAAACTCTGAAAAACATTCACTTACATAATGGATAATGCATTTTATCTCGGAATTTAAACTTCCTGTTTTGAATCCAATGTTAAACAAATTCAGAGTTTACTTTGAATCGAAAATCACATGAGATATTTTGAATGACTTTTTGGACATCTTAGAAAAGAAGTAGTTGTATAGCGCAGCAATCAATTGAAGGATTTTTCAAAAATATTAGTAACGAATGCTATGCTTAACTTATAAGAAGTAATGAGCTAATGGAATTAATTCCAAAAATGAATCCAGTGTATCTTAAAGATATAAACCAAATACCAAATAAATATTTAAGTATAAAAAAGGGTTTATATAGGTCTCCTATTATTTCCAGACTTTTGCTGAAGTTTCACGTGAATTTCAATTTTATACATGAAGAAAATTCATAATTGATATTTTATAAAAAATGCTACAGCTTTAGTCATTTATCATGTCTCTCTATGGCATCAAGCTTTACATCCAAGGTATTATATTGTAGTTTCGTTTGCTCTAATAAATTTCCAGAAACCTAGAAAGGTATTTTTAAATTTTATCCTGGTGTGTATCGTTTCTCTAAAAAAGAAGTCATTTGTGAAATGGTTATCAATAATGATATGAAGGACCACGAAAGATAATAGGCAAAATTACAAAAAAACATTTAATTATGTAAAGTATTTTTCAAACTACATCGAAAAATAAAATGTTTTTTGAAATATTACTTTAGTATTTATTTTTTAATTGACGTAGATAGGACCTCAAAAGCAAAAGCATCGGAAAGTCATTGTATTTTAAGACTGTTTAGAATGTCAAATAATTATTATTTTAAAAGATGAATACACAATTTGTCTTTCAATTATTTATGAAGAAGGAACAATTACCTATAATTTAAAATTCTAATATTTGAAATGATTAATTTGAAGAAATAAGTATATCTTCTATTAATTATGTAGTTCATTTCTTAAAATCAATAGGGTAATACTGATTTTATATTTCGAGTATAACAATCGAATCACACCTTAAACATTCTTCTAAATGTAATAATCTTCCATAGTTTTCTCGAGACCTCCCATATTTGATTGGGGACAATTTCTGTACATTTTATTCATTGCTGAATTTTATTACGAACCCAAATTATGAAGAGTTTTGGACATTTCTAACATTCTTTCCTTCAACACAAATAATACAAATTTAGCACTTTAAAATTATATAATTTCGTAGATATTAACTATGAGGAGTTAGGTCAAATTTACATTTTGCCAAAATAATTTATTAAATTTTTTGGCTTGTATTTAATTGATCAGTATTTTAAATTATTTGACCAGTATTTTTTTCTTTAAAAAGTTATTAATTTAAATAAATTAAAAGTATTTTATTTACTTGATCAGTATATATTGATCAATTCACGATTGATCAGTATATAAAATAACCGATCTGTAATAAAATATGTCAATAAGTATTTTATTGATTTGATTAGTAATATAATTAATTTGATTGATAATAAAATTGATTAACCGGTATTATTTCGACGCCGAATTTATGATAATATTTTTTGTAGTAAATTTAGTCGCCGAATTTGTGATAATATTTTTATAGTAAATTTCTTTGCCAAATCTGTGATAAGTGGTACAACGGAATATGACCGGCATTTTCATCTTTGTGGTATCAGCATCTGCACAAATGAAGAGAAACCAGACTTTGGATTTATTTTCCAAGCTTTGGTAGAATCAAATGAAACAAAAATTTGTGAAAAAATTAAAGTAGAGACATTAAAGATATCAATACAAAATTTGTGAAAAAAATAAAGTAGAGACATTAATATCTGATGGTTCTGATGCAATTCGAAATGCTTTCAAAGAACAGTTTGGCGAAAATGTGTTGCTAATCATGTGCTGGGTTCATATGCGTCGCAATTTGGTGAAGAATATTCATTTAACCACTGAGGAATTTCATAAAGATATTTTTGAAGATATCAATACACTTTGATTTGCATGAAGCAAAGAGGTGTTGAAGAAAGCAAAAGATTTGTTTATTAACAAGTGGCTTACCAAAAAAAACAAAAGATATTTATCGAATACATGAAGCAAATGTGGTGTTTATCAATGCATCATAACTGGTACGAAGGAGCAGCTCATAGCACACCATCTCAAAACAATAGGTTAGAATCGCAAAATCTGGTTATAAAAAATGAAACATTCAGAGAAAGAATGCTATTATCTCGGTTTTTGGAACAAATGTCTGGACACTATTATGATTTATATTATATTATATTATATTATTTATTTATATTATATGATTTTTCACTCAAAGATGAAAAACGTCATGGTCGTCCAGTTGAAGTTGATGACGTCCTAATCAAAGCTATAATCGATTCGGATCGTCATAGTACAACAAGTGAGATCGCAGAGAAGCTTCATGTATCGCACACATGTATTGAAAATCACTTAAAACTACTTGGCGATGTTCAAAAACTTGATACATGGGTTCGTCACGATTTGAAAGAAACAAATTTAATGCAACGCATTAACAGCTGCGATTATCTAAAGAAACGTAAGGAAAATGATCCATTTTTAAAACGACTGATAACTGGCGATGAAAAATGGATTGTTTACAACAATATCAAGTGAAAAAGATTGTGGAACAGGTCAGGTGAAGCAACTCAAACAACATCAAAAGCTGATATTCATCAAAAGAAAGTTTTGCTATCCATTTGGTGGGATTATAAAGGAATTGTGTACATTGAATAACTAACGAAATAAAACAATGCAGTTGAAGAGAAGCGGCCCGAATTGACAAATCGAAAAAGTGTTGTATTCCATCATGACAATGCAAGGCCACACACTCGGAAATCTCTAATTCTGATATAAAGCTGATTTTCACTGAAGAAATCAGAGGTTTATGGGAGTCAGAACTTGCTGGAATCAACTATCAAAGAAAAGGACGAATTTATTCGCCAGTGTCACAGTTTGTCAAATTATGTTTTCTTTGGCCACTCGGAAATAATTATTGGAGCTTGATTGGGATGTTTTGCCACATCCACCATATAGTCCTGACCTTGCACCATCTGATTACTTTTTGTTTCGATCTTTACAAAACTCATTGAATGGTAAAAAATTCAATAATAATGATAATGTCAAATCGTACTTGATTCAGTTTTTTGCTAATAAAAATCAGAAGTTTTATGAACGTGTGGTTATGATGCTGCCTGAAAGATGGCAAAGGGTCATTGATCAAAATGGGCAATACATTACAGAATAGAGTTATTTAGTTCCATGAAAAAAATTGTCTTTGATTTTCTAAAAAAATCCGCAATTACTTAGTTGCCAACCCAATACATAAAAACAAAAAATGTTTATATTCATAACAATTGATATATTTTGATATATTAAGATTTTCTTAATTTTTAAAATTTTCAATTTGATTTCAACTTAAATAATTTTTAAAACTTTAAATTTTGATCAGCAAACTAAATTATCTACTTCTTCATATGTAATATAAGTATTATACAATTCACATCAAATTTCTCCTATTTTCCTTTCAAAACCAAAAATTTGATAAATGAATCAAAATTTTAAATGAATAATTTTCTTAATTTTGTATTTGAATATATTATCACTTTATTCTTCAAATTAGTATTATTCGCTTTATTTCATTTGAAGAGAGCTTTCTTTTATCAATATTTTTATGAACGACGATTATATGAGTATTCTCAGTCTCATTTGATAGTGTATTTTGTTATTATTTTAAATAAAAATAACTATCTAGAAACTGTTCTTAAATTTGTGATATAACCTTCATAAATTGATGTTTATCGACTATTTTAAATGTAGATATTCTCAAAAGTTTGATATTTTGAGGAATGTATTCAAGAAGACTGAGTTTCCTGTTATTTTGGATGATAAATTTTTATTTACTTTAGTTATGTCTTGTTAGTCTAGAATAGTGATTCCCAACCGCCGGTCCACAGTAGAATTCTATTGGTACGTGTAAACATTTTTGATAATTTGAACTTTACATCAAAATAATTAGTTGGCAAAATTATAACTGATTACAAGTATTCAGTACAAAATAGAAAAATCATTTCAATAAAAAATCATTTCAAAATAATAAATCTCAAGTCAAAGTAAAAAAGAATAGTTTCCAAATAAAAATTCAATTTAAAATGAAAAAATCTCATTTTAAAATGAAAAATTCTCATTATAAAATGAAAAAATTTCAATTGATAATTGTTAGAATTTGTATAATTAATTCAGAATTTAAATTGTTTATTTTTACATTTTCAAATCTAGGGGTTGAGAGTGTTACAGAATGAAACAGCAAAAGATTGAAGGCTTTTTGAAGCGCGGGCTTCGTCAAGAGCAATTACATAGTACTGATACAATTGCTGATGGTGTGCCGAGTTCATTGGCTTCTGATGTTCAGGTGACAAAGCAATCAGACAATGATGGTAATGAAATTCATGCAAGAAAGAAGCTGAGACAAAGCTTTGTTCGACATTATGATAAGGAGTACCTGAAGTTTGGTTTCATTATGGCACCAGGAAGTGAGATTTTACCTCGACCACTGCGTTATTTGTTCAGAGATGCTGTCCAATGATGCAATGAAGCCATCAAAGCTTGGTCGACATTTGAATACGAAGCAACGAGATCTTGCAATGAAACCACTGTCATTTTTTGAGCGACTCCGTAAATTGCTGATAAACTGCAGATGATTCCTCTTTCTAATAACACAATTCAAAGAAGAATAGAGGAAATGGCTGCAGATGTGGAAGAGCATGTGATCGAAGGAATTAAAAACTCACCATACTTTGCTATCCAGTTGGATGAATCTACTGACATCAACAACCATGCCATTCTCCTCTGTTTCATCCAGTATGAAGATGGAGGAGACATCAAAGAAGAACTTCTGTGTGTCCTCGACTAGCGTGGATGCACAACCAGCTCAGAGATATTTGGTGCTTTATCAGTTTAGTTTGAAGAACACAACCTAGATTTAAGAAAAAGTGTTAGAGCATGCACAGATGGTGCTGCTAGCATGCGTGGATTGAATTCAGGTACAGTAGCAAAATTGAATCAAGTGGCTCTTCCGGACATGTTGTTCACTCATTGTATGATCCATCGAGAACAATTAGCAGCAAAGAGACTGTCTTCTGACTTAAATGTGATACTGAATGAGGTGGTGAAGATTATGAATGAAATTCAAAGTCGATCTTTGAATTCTCGACTATTTCAGACGATGTGTGAGAATATGGATTCTGAGCACCAACAACTCATATTACATTCTGAAGTGATGTGGTTGTCAAGAGGCAAGGTTCTATCAAGATTCTTTGAATTGAGAGAAGAAATAAATGAATTTCTACATGTTCAAACGTCTGTTCATTTGCAATTTCTAGAAAATAAGGAATGGGTTGCGAAGTTTGCTTACTTGGCTGATATATTCTCAATTCTCAATAATTTCAAATTGTCTCTCCAAGAAGGATGACGAATATTTTTACACTTTGGAATAAGGTGGAAGCATTAAAAAATAAACTGTTATTGTGGAAGCAGTTCTTAACAAAAAAAGAATTGTCTATGTTTACCCTTCTGTATGTCTATTTGATGTCTACTGATTTGAACCGAACAGTTATTTGCAGTGTAGTAAGTCAGCATCTGCAGGCATTGGTTAAATACTTTGACCAGTATTACCTTGAAGATGAAGATACTCGCACTGGGAACGTTTGGATTTGTGATCCATTTAAAGCAGATATTAACTCCATGAAACTTACACCAAAGGAGAAGGAAAATCTCATTGACTTGTCGGCTGACTGCACCCTATAAAAAAAATTTTAAATCAATGCCTTTGACACAGTTCTGGATTTCTGTGAGGGAAGAGTATCCGATTCTCAATGAAAAGGCTATGAAGCTTTTGATTAATTTTACAACAACATACCTTTGCGAAAAAACGTTTTCTTCCATGACGGCTATTAAAACCAAATATCTAAACCGACTTCTGCGCTTATATCTGCGTCTATTTGAAACATCGTTATAGCCGCGCATTGAAAAGAGTTTAAATAAAAAGCAGCAGCAGATTTCACAATGAATCGATCTGATTGTATTATGTTGTATTTTGTGTCCTACTGTAATTTTTAAATAAAATTTATGTTAAATTTATTAAATTTATGTATATATGATATCTATATAGTATGCATCAAGTAATTTATTAAATATATATGCAAAGAAATTAATATAATTTTACCGGTCCGCGATCAAAAAAGGTTGGGAATCGCTAGTCTAGAAGATCCAGCTTTATAAATATTACTGTATTGTGTTGTAACTTTTCATTTGATCCAATTTTTCCAATCTCAATTTTATTTTATTTGAATTATTGGATTATAGGACTTTTCGACCACGGAAGTTTGCACCCCGTTAATTTCGACCACGGTCTTTTCGAATACAGAAATTTTTAAATGGAAAAATAGTTGATATTAAATTTATTTTAAAACAATGTTAATACTTTTAATGAGCAAAATAAACAAGACAAACTATTTTTTCATATATATATTATATAATCCCATTAAGTTTGTGTCGATGTGTTTATATTTTTTTTTTGGGGGGGGGGCAAAACGACACATGGTCGAAATTAAAGGGGTCGAAAATTCCGACTACCGAATTATTGACTGTAGGACCATTGACTATCCTTTAAATACAATCAATTTTTCTGCTATAAACAAATTTAGAAAATATAATTTTAATATTTCCATTCACAATCTTGTCTTATAAAAATTATATTATGGTATAAAATATTAAAATCTATTTAAAAAGAATATTTCATATTAAAATAACATAACAATATGAAACTTTGAAGTATGATAGACCATGTCTAACCTTGTGGTGGGTGGCTGATTCATATTAAATTTGTCAATCAATTTTTATATATTTTGTATCAAATTTTTTATGCGAATAGAATCAAATATTGAGGTTGAGCAAACTTATTTTCAAATCCATTTTAGCGTCCAATTTTATTTTATTTTTGAAACTGTGTGAGTCAGGTTTGTTAAAGAAATTGTCTGTTTGTTTAGATGTTATTTATTTGTAGCTTTTTTGTTTTGTTATGCATTTTTTTAAACATAGCAGTATTTTCAACGTAAAGTATTTTATTAAAAGTAAAACGTATTTTAATGATTTTAATACCTAATTTTATGACTTTTGATTTAAAATTTTTCAAAACATAGTTGATTTAATAATGTACTTTCATACTCTTTTAAATAAAATTATAAATATAAAAACCAATTTAATTTTGCCTAAATTTAGATATAAAAATTACAATTAAAAATAAATTTTAAATAAAATGACTAGTGAGTAACATGATTCCATATTTGCACAAGTGAATGACATTGCCCTTCATTTTGTCATTTCCATTCATGGTGGTTGTGAGGAATATTTTAAATTTGGTATGGTGAAATTTGTATGTTAAATATTTTATGTTGAGTTTAGTATTTGGAGATGTGTTTCTCCCGCACAGTTGGAAAATTGATATTTTGAAAGTTCACTATAAATAGTTATTCGAGCATAATTTGCATTTTAAATTACAGTATAAGATATTTAACAAACTTTAAAAATATTAAATCGTTTCAAATTTTAATATCAAATATTTAAATAAAGTAAATGGCTTTTAACTAATTTTTAAATTGATTAATTAAAGGTTTTTTCTTTAAATAAAATCATTTTTACCACGTTTTTATAAACTTCACTTGTTGTCGATCTGTCGGTCTGTCCGGGAAAAATCTTTCAACTCAAATCTGACCAACTCCCCGACTAGCTATCGGGCTGAAATTTTCAGAGTAGATCAAAACCCGAAGATAATGCATGAAAATAAAATATTTCAAGTTGATCGAACATATCTAAGTTGTCATTTTGACAAAAAACAGTTTGTATGGAGGCAATTTATATGGGTAAATTTTGTATAATAAAATGATTTGAATCTTTGCTTTGATCAAATTTCAATCTCCGTTGTTGTTAATTATTAATTATTAATAACTCAAATCAGATTATATCTTACGATATAAATTAATTTTAATTCATCATTTTATTTTATCAATTCTAGTTAACGC
>MQRK01215020.1:0-16685 GCA_001938485.1 Girardia tigrina
TTTTTGATGAATTGAAGTCGATTGGTGAGAACACTGGCTGGACGAGGCAGACCGGAACTATCGACAGATTTGTCGATTTGTTGCGTGATTTCGACACAATCATCCGAAACGAGCATTTTTGATTAATAGTTGATGAATGACAAATAAAGAAAAAAAACACTTTCGATTGTGGAAATTATTTATTTATCATTTTAAAATTAAATGCCTTTTTTACAATGTTTTATTGCATTCAAACAACAAACCATTTTTTTCAACATTTACACCATAAGAAAGTGTTTTTAACAAAAAATTAAATCATTTACAAAATAAAAATGGTACCGAATATTTTAATGTAAAATTCGATTTGTACCATAAGAATAAACATCACCGTTTTGATTTTTCATTTTTATTACATTGCAGATATTGATCGTATTTCAGTAAAATGTTTATAACGACGAATGTTGGGAAACACAACACAGAAAATCTTCAATTTTATTTCAATTGTGAAAATATTTTTTTTACGCGCAAGTTTCGCAACAAATTCTTTGGAAGATTCTTCGGAGATCGGTTTCTCAAGAATTACTTTAACTTTATAGGGGGTTTCTCGAATAATATTCTGATTATAAATAAAAAAATATCAGATTTTAATATATATATTTAAAGAAACAGTATATATTTAATATTTATAAATACAGATTATAATTTTGAATCACTACAGTTGTGATATAATGTTGCCTCTCCGACATGGATGATCAAAGACGATCCTGGGACCTACCTTTTGTGTTGATAGTGATCCCCTAATAAATGTATTAGTTTCATGGGTTTTTCTTCTTTATATCCTTTTTCTTCGCATTTATGGTTATATGTATTTTATACTATCTATTTGATTTCTCGACCGCAACATATTAAACAATCTGCTGATGAACCATTCGAAAAAATATATATGGATTTCTGCGGACCTTTTAAAAGAAATATTAATGGATGTCAATACATACTTGCGATAATCGATCAATTTAGCAGATAAATCAGTTTGAACGCAGTAGCTCATCAAGACGAGAGAACCGTGCGAAAGGTATTACTAGACAAATGGATTTGGAAATACGGACCACTAAAACAAATCCATGTCGATGGAGGAAAAACATTCGAATCAGCCCTTTTTAAAGAAACAGTAAATAAATTTAAAGCTGAGATAGTATATTCCAGTCCTTACCACCACAATACCAATGGGATTGTTGAGAGACAATTCAGAACAATTAGGGATGCCATGAATATACGGATGAAAGACGAGGTCCACAAAGATTGAACTGAAACCCTGCCAGAAATAGAGGTTATGCTAAATAGCACAATTCAGGCAACCACAGGGATATCTCCAGCAGAAATAATTTTTGGTAGAAAACTAAGACATTGGTGGAAAAACACCGATGGAAAAAGACCTGTCGAGAAGGAAATGAATAAAAGCACGACACAGACGAAACAAGTATCCCAAATAGGAGATAAAATGCTTATAAAGAAAGAAAACGTAACAAAGGATGAGGATCGATATATGGGCCTAGCCACAATAAAGAACCGACAACATGAAAGAAGTTACTAGATACAATTTGATGATGGCAGAATATTGATCAGAAATGTGGAATGGCTAAAGCCATTTAAATCGAGGATGTGAGGAATATTTTAAATTTGGTATGTTGAGTTTAGTATTTGGAAATGTGTTTCTCCCACCCAGATGGAAAATTGATATTTTAGATGTTCACGATAAATAATTGTTCGAGTATAATTTACATTTTAAAGTACAGTATAAGATATGTAAAAACATTAAAAATATTAAATATTTTCAAATCTTCATATTAAAATTTAAATAAAATAAATAGTTTAAACTAAGTTTTGAATTAAATAAATGTTCTTTTTCTACATAAAATAATTTTTAAATAAAATTAATACTAAAACTACAAAATTTTAACTTTAAAAATAAAATCAAAAAATAATGAAAAATTTGTTCGAATAATTGTTTATTAACAAAGATTATTCAGATGTGCAATTTCACCGAGATCGATCACTTTTGAAATGCTTCAAAGAACATTTCTAATTCTATCAAATTCTTAATTATGAATTTAAGCTTAATGGTAATCATATCTGTGCTTTAAAAGTTGTACTTTTATAACTGTGTTGTAAAATAATAATCTGTATGAACGTGTCCTAAAAATTAGAATATCAGTAAATAGTTCAAAATATCAGTGGGAGGACAAAATCCCAATATTTTATAGAGATGATAACCAAATTCGTTGGAAATAGTTAAATTCAATTACAAGTACAAAAATACACATTTTCATATGCATGAATAATACGATTGCAAATCGATAAACAAATACTTCCCCAAACACTGTCATAACTCTTACATAAAAAAATAATATCTTTCTTATCATAAAAAAACATATTTCTCAAAAAAACAATAATTTCTGTCACCAAACTCATTACGAGAATAAAAATGCCTCCGTTGAAACTGCTGCTCAAAACACGTCAATTTTTCACATCAATAAAAGTTCTTCATTAAAAAAAGAATTTCCAACAAAAATCGAAACAATCAACCTTTTATTGATTATATACATATTTCCTTCGACATTTCAAACAAATAATTATATATATATATTTACATATTAAAATGGTATTTTTTTTCGGTTGGAAAAATAAAATTATAAACAACAAAATCGATTTAATTTTCATTAAAATGTATAGGAGAAGATTAAAAACAACATCCGAGACAAATAAATAACAAATATTTATTCAACAATTCATTCATTAAATACAAAATTGAACCTGTAACAAAGAAAATTAAATCATAGAACCATAATCCAAACGAATCTAAAACCGACCTGCTGAGGGTCTGAGGCAAAGATGAGATAATCGGACCGTAAGCTTTAGCGTTATCAAATAACTCAAAAAGCGGAGCAGCGACGAGTTTATAGTTGCTGGGTACAGCGAACAGAGTTCGTTCTGGCAACTGAACGAGAAACAGTCTCGTGTGTTCCTTAGGCTTAGTGATGTGGGCCGGGATGTACGGGTAGCGAGGGTGCTCGAAATTGGGCCGCCACCAGTTGCCGATGCAATCTTCGACGGTCCAATCGACCGAGACACCGTCGCTGCGACCCAACATCTGAACGATCTTTATCAAAACAAAATCATGATCAATATTTCTAATATTTCGATAGTCAACTATTTTTTTTCAAATGGGTATCATTTTTAATCCCGACAAATAAATGCAATATGTAAACGACAAAGGATTTGTTATAACAACCAAAATATAGGGTGTTCCAAAAGTAATGGGAGGATGTTTGTTTTAATCTATCTCCACAAAGACATTTTATTTCGAGGAAATTCATATTTACTACCGATGAAGAATATCTCGACACGACGCCCTCTTGAGAAGAGAATTAACATGGTACTCCTTTACGCACAATTCCAGAATTATGGAGGTACGAAGACATTGGCATTTTCATTTTACTACCTCACCTAAGTTTACGACGATCAAAGCAGTGTTTGAGCGATTTCAGCAGACTGGAAGGGTTGAAGATCTCCGCAGTGCCCAACAACATCTACAACGCCTGAACGGCTTGAACAAGTTCAAAACGTCTGTGTCTCGTGGGGCAGCTGCTCTTGACCTACCACCGCCACTCAGTGATTGTCACTTTGATTGACGAGAAGAGTTTGCCAAAACGATTGTGGAGAGATGCGACGCTGACCCTCATTTAATTGACCACATAATGTGGACAAACGAATCTTTGTTTCACCTATTTGGATCAGTGTTATGACACAACAACGATCGATAGGGTCCAAAGAATCAACACACTCAAGAGCAGATTCTAAACTCTCATCAGGGAATTATGGTGTGGAGTAACTTCGGTGGGTGTCTTGGAACCTTACTTCTTTGATGGTCCAGTCAATGCTGATACATATCTACGCCTGTTGCAAACAACTGTGTGGTCTTATACGAGATACAATAGCCTAACCTTCCAGCATGACGGCCTCCTGTCTATTACGTAGATGACTCAACAAAAAGTTTCCTCAGTGGTAGAGGTGACCCCTTCGTTCACCTGACTTAACTGTGTGTGATTACTTCCTCTGAAGTTACCTGAAGGAGCATGTGTACCGCACAAGGCCTGCTACCATTGCTAAGCTCCGAGGCAAGATCAAGTACAACATTAAAAAAACATGGTCAAAAGAGCATGCCATGCAGCGTATGAGGGGTTTGAATAGTGCAACCCCTTGCAGAAAAAACAACTGCAAATGTGATCCCATTCAGAACACTCTGTATGTTGGAAGAAACCGCTGTACCATGAACTTTGCATTTTCTTTTATATTGTCAGATACGATTACAAAATAATTTCCTCCCATTACTTTTGGAACAACCTACACACAACAAGTATCTACGTAACTACAAAATATGTAGTATAAAAACAAAAATACGTTCATTGTCAATATGATGCACAGTACATAAAAGTCTAAGAAGCAAAATTATGAAAGTATACATTCCGTAGAGAAAATTCGTAAAGTAAATACAGTATCTTCCGGACATAGTAAAATTATTTCGTGGCACCAGCATCTCAGTGCAGAAATGTTTGTACTTTTAATCGGTTATTATAAAATATTTTTCGGTCCGCTGAAGCAAAAATAAACATAATTGCAATCGGCTATTTGCTGTGTATATGTCGCTTGTTGCTAGCAACTCAGTTATGCTTTCAGTTATGTTAAAACTTTTAAAGCAATCCAAGTAAGCTCTAACTAAGAAACATATGTGGTTAATTCGAAAACCCATTATCTGTTGCCATCAAATGATGAGACCGTGAGGGATCTTTCTAGTGATGAAAGTTCCGCTGATGCTAATGAACAAATCCGATCAAACGTTACATAAAGTCCACATTTATCTGTTAAATTAGTCCTCCTATACAGACGATTTCAGAAAATTTTCTGCTACCACCACGGCATTCGACAGTAAAACGCAAACTACACTCGATTGTTTTGTAACACACAACTGATTTACACTTTTTTTTACTCAATTTTGTGTTCAGCGTTGTCCTCTAAATTTTACAAATAAAATGCACGGTATGTCACTTAGTGTTTTGATTTGATTGAGTGAGGTGACTATTGCAATGAGGACAGCTATTCGATATAGTTGCGTGTTTAAATGTTATTTTAGAAAGTAGCACTTAATTAGTATTGTACGTTCCATTTTCAGGAAATTGGCTATCATAAAATCCGGTTATAATATTTTTTTATTCTGGAAAAAGGCGCTTTATTATATCCGGAAGTTACTGTATCAAAATATGTAAATCTTACTACATATCTTAAATTCTCGTCAGATATACCTCCCTGGCAAGATTTTTGCCTAGAACTATCAATTTTAGAAACGATAGGGAACTTTGATTCAAGCTAGTCTGTTGATCATTAGAATGATTTTATTTGAATAAATATTTCTATACTCTACTTAATGTTTCATGAGTTATGTGAGGATTTGGTGAACTCATACATTTTTGATTTATAATTAAAAATATCGCTAATTGATTTTAAAAAGTAATTCTCAGAAAATTTTAAATAAGATAATTTAATAAGATAATGAAATTTTATTTGCTAAAAGTTAAAAATTATTTGCTAAATAATTAATGTACAAATTATAATTAAAACTAAATTTCATATATTGATATTTATAACAAAATTTTGATATCTGTTTTTTGTGCAAAATAAGAAAATATTGTTCTCCTAGTAAATTTGTTTGAAAAATAGTTAATTGTCATATAAATAATAATTATATTCTTGACCATGAACTCGGCAAGTGACTTAGTAAAAATATTGCGGGATTTATAAACCTTTGTAAAGCGAGTAACTAATAAAAGATCATTTGAAATTATCCAGCTTCAAATGGACAAATGGCGTCTTCACAAATATCACTAGGTCGCTATAGCGGTCATACTGGATTAAATAGTTTAGGCACTTTAAAAAAACATATAGAACACGTTTAGATTTACTTTGATCATTATCAACTATTAATAAGAAAATTTGGATGTTACTCAATATGTTATAGAGTTCGATTAATTAATGATTCACAATAAAAAATCTTTATAATGTGAGTCATAGTTACTCAGAAGAATAGAAAGCTAATTTTGTGAAATGGAAGAATGCAATTGAAGTTGTATAAAATGATTATTCATATAAAAACAGTCACGCTTCGGTTTCCCAGTCAGAAAGGACCAGCCATGATCCCTCGTTCCGTGATTCTGTAGAGCTTTGGCTGTGTAAACACCTTTCGTACAATGAGTAAAGGGACACCGAAATATCCCCACATCATTTGTATTACTTAACCGAAAGTCGAGAACCTCCCTTGGAATCACTCCTGTGTCTGTCTTCGCGTTACCGTCAAGGGGCACTGGCACATCATGCATCACGATCGGGTTCGAAGATTTTGTACATCCTTCATCTGCGTTATTTTGTGAAGCACTAGTACCCCTGGTACTGCCTTTGTTTCGGTGATAGGTCAATAAATGTCTCTTTAACCATCCATCCGTTTTATATGCCTTGTGATAATTTTCCATTGGACATTGGAAAGGTTTGTCAGCAATCTGACGCTGCGGCGTCGTGACCGTATGCACGTGTTTGATGTGTCTTCTCAGTTCCTTCTGTTCCGCAAAAGCTTTGAAACAAGAAGGATACGGGTATTGCACTCTTTTGATACGCGACTGGAGCATTTTCAAACCAATTGACATATCCGTATAACATCGCATGTAAATCACTAATTTCACTCAGAAATGAAGTTTAATTAACATATTTTGTTTGGAAAATTCCTCTGTAAATTCCACAAACCTTTTTTTAAATTATATAATGTTAAAAAAAAATTTTTTTTAATAAAAATAATAAATCAATAAATAATAATCACAAATTAATTAATAAATAATCATAAATTAATTCATAAATAATCATAAATTAATTCATAAATAATCACAAATTAATTCATAAATAATCACAAATTAATTCATAAATAATCACAAATTAATTAATAAATATTCACAAATTAATTCATAAATAATCATAAATTAATTCATAAATATTCACAAATTAATTCATAAATATACATAAATTAATTCATAAATATTCACCAATTAATTAATAAATATTCACAAATTAATTCATAAATATTCACAAATTAATTCATAAATTAATTCATAAATATTCACAAATTAATTAATAAATAATCACAAATTAATTAATTAATAATCATAAATTAATTAATTAATAATCACAAATTAATTAATTAATAATCACAAATTAATTAATAAATATTCACAAATTAATTCATAAATATTCACAAATTAATTCATAAATATTCATAAATTAATTCATAAATAATCATAAATTAATTCATAAATATTTACAAATTAATTAATAAATAATCACAAATTAATTAATTAATAATCACAAATTAATTAATAATCACAAATTAATTAATTAATAATCACAAATTAATTAATAAATATTCACAAATTAATTCATAAATAATCATAAATTAATTCATAAATATTCACAAATTAATTAATAAATATTCACAAATTAATTCATAAATATTCACAAATTAATAATCACAAATTAATTCATAAATAATCACAAATTAATTAATTAATAATCACAAATTAATTAATAAATATTCACAAATTAATTCATAAATAATCATAAATTAATTCATAAATATTCACAAATTAATTCATAAATATTCATAAATTAATTCATAAATATTCACAAATTAATTAATAAATAATCACAAATTAATTAATTAATAATCACAAATTAATTCATAAATAATCACAAATTAATTAATAAATATTCACAAATTAATTCATAAATATTCACAAATTAATTCATAAATATTCACAAATTAATTCATAAATATTCATAAATTAATTCATAAATATTCACAAATTAATTCATAAATATTCACAAATTAATTCATAAATATTCATAAATTAATTCATAAATAATCACAAATTAATTAATTAATAATCATAAATTAATTAATTAATAATCACAAATTAATTAATTAATAATCACAAATTAATTAATAAATATTCACAAATTAATTCATAAATAATCACAAATTAATTAATAAATATTCACAAATTAATTCATAAATATTCACAAATTAATTCATAAATAATCACAAATTAATTAATAAATAATCACAAATTAATTCATAAATAATCACAAATTAAATCATAAATAATCACAAATTAATTCATAAATATTCACAAATTAAATCATAAATAATCACAAATTAATTAATAAATATTCACAAATTAATTCATAAATAATCACAAATTAAATCATAAATAATCACAAATTAATTCATAAATATTCACAAATTAATTCATAAATAATCACAAATTAATTCATAAATATTCACAAATTAATTCATAAATAATCACAAATTAATTCATAAATATTCTCAAATTAATCAATAAATAAAAACTGTCAGAAATTAAGTAAATCTCCACATTGTAAAGCGTATAACGGTATGAAAATTATTAAATCATACGGATGCCATTTATAAACGCCTACACGGCATTTCTAACAAAGAACTGATCTATCACAAGAATATCGATAATTTTTCCCATAAAATTAAACGCAATAAAAATCAAAATTGACACATAAATAAACAAATAATCGATCGATAAAAGAAAAACTGGGAAATGATCAATGAATAACCTCCATTAACAATCGTTTCAGGCCATCGATTTCTTCCTCGCCCGGATTCAGCTCTCCTCCGGGCAACTTGAAGAAAGTGCCGAGTTGCAGCAACAGAACGTGCGGCAAGTTGTGCTCGTGCACCAGCAGAACGCCCTCGACGCATCGCCGCATTCCATACTTTTCAAAGTCTTCTTGCAGTCTTTGAAATCGCGCCGGGACGCTTTTATCTCTCTCGTAATTTGGTTCTTTCGTGCCGAAAGTGTAACTTTTCAACGGGTACCTGCCGACCGTTCACAAGTTTTTGTACATCAGATTTGTTTTCTATTTACATAACCAAATAGTCTTACAAAGTAATCGTTTTTTCTACGGCGACATTAAAAAATTTATCTTTAGGCCATCCCGCCATTCTGATTTTTTGAAAAACAATTTTTATTTAGTTTATTTAAACAACTCGCTAAATTATTTATTAATTTTATGGAATAAAGAAAATACGAATAAACAATAATTTTTACATTTATTTTCAATTTAACAATTATGAAATTTTTCTTTTGGAAAAAAATAAATTAACTATACACATTATTTATTTTATTAACAATAAAAATTCCGATCACATTTAGCTATCTAATAATTCATTGTCCATCAATTCAAAACTGCATTTTTTCATGTGTACATCAAATCTAAAAAAAGATTTATTAATTTGTAATTAAAAATTAATAATATATACAAACCTTTCTCTTGCTTCTTGTCCAGCAAATATTAAGCTACATTGCGGACATGAAAAAGCTAATTTTTGATCGGACATTAAAGGAAAATAAGGATCATCTACTACTGTATTTTGACATTCACTCAGCTGGTGTTTATCTAAAACATAAGAGCTACCAAATATTAATTTACATGTTGGGCATTGTGGTAAAGGTTTTTTAAGATGTTCACTATTATAATGATCTTTTAAATAAATTTTACAATACTTTCCGAAGAATAATTTATTGCAATTGGGACAACTTTGGAATTCTTCGCTGTTATCCTCATGGGTGTAATAATGAACCAGCAATTCAAACGGATTATGTAGATCCAAGTTACAATTGGAACAATGAGATAAATTTTCAATACTACTAGTATTGATTAGATTTTTTAATTCATCAACTTCCGGAATGAATAGTTCTTCGAAAGCGTCAATGTCACAATTTGGTAGTAAAATGGATTGCTCACTATTATCCATCGGTTTTTCATTGATTTCAGGATGAGAAAAACTCAAATGATGAGACAAATCAGCTTGATTGGTGAAAACCAAGTGACAGTTTTCACATGAATATGTTTTTTCCGGTGCCGCTTTGCCTTGTTTTGGTAATAAATTGTTGTGAGACTTTTCTAAATGTCTTCGGTGGTTCGTTTGATTACTGAAAATCAAACCACAAATTTTACAACTGAACTTCTCTAATTCCGGATGGTGAATGGAAACGTGTTCGAATCGTTGATCGAGACTCTCAAAAGACGCACGACATGCAGGACATGTGAGCATAGATGCGCTCACTTTGCTTTTCTTAGCAATTAGAAGCTTGTAATCGTTTTGTTTGATTTTCTTACACATTTCTTGACTAATCTTGGTCGAATTTTCTGTTGTTACTAATTTCTTTTTCATTTGCATTGCTCGAATCTTTCTCATATGGCTTGATAAACGGTTATATTTACTCTTTAACTTTTTGTTGTGCTGAAAGAAAAATTGAAAATTATATCTAATTTACATTTTTTTGTTACAGTTTGATATTATTTTTTTTAGTTTTTGTTTAACCACTTTAATGATCGAAAACTAAATAAAAATAATAACAATAAAGTATTAAAAGAAAAAAATTTACAACTAAAGAGAAATAAGTGGATAAATATCAAGAGAAATTTAAAATCCGTGTTTTCGAAATTATAATATTTTTATGTTTTATTGCAAATCATATATATATATATATATATATATATATGTATATATATATATATATATATATATATATATATATTCCACGTCAAAATTCTGTACATACCGTGTCTAGTATAAGTGGAGTATCAAGAAATATTTGAAAAATTATAGCACTATGTTCAGTATAGAAAGAGTATAATGGTATTGAATCCCTTATAAATGCGAATGAGAGTGGAGGGTAATATTTTTTATGTTTTAGGGTTAGAAATGTTTAACATTATGATTTCCTTATGAAAACTTGTTTGGACAGTATAATGTTGTTGTAACGGCTCAACAAAATATAATTGTTAAATTATTGTATTTATTGATATTTTATGTACATTAGAAGAAATATATTAATCATCAGAAAAATATTCATCATAAATATATTAATCAAATAAAGAATTATTAATATTAATAATTACATTTGAAAGTTATTTAAACGCTTAAATTCGCTTTTTATTTTGGTAAAAAGTTAATCTATAAAAATAAATTAACAGCGTTCAATCCAATTAATTTATGTCATTTAAAAGCATTTATCAAAAACCTTAAAGTTTTTGTAAAAAAAATATAAAAATTTGTGTTTACTTCATGCATCGTTTATCATTGAAAATGATATTTAAAAATAATGTATGTTTCGAATATATATACATATACATAGTAATTCTTTTATACAAAACTAACAGAGTTTATGAATCTATTTCTACTTTTCAATAATATTTTCATTAATTAACTGATAACTGACATGATACTTTTTCTACAAAACAATTATAAACTAAATTATGTAGGGATACATTTTAATGTCGGAACAAGTGGATAAAATATAATAAAATAATTTTGAAATATTAAAAAAAATTTATTTAGAAAAAATTTATTTTGAAAATTTATTATCATAGAGAGAGAAATGTTTGAAACAATTCGTCAAATAAGCTGGATTGTATGTTTTTTCCTTTAAATAATGTGTACTTTGCGAAATTTACTCACATCGTCATGATTTTAGGATTTTATGAGAAGCATTTTACTTTCCCCAGTAAACGAGGCTTCACTTGATAAATAAATATATACCTGTAAGTTTAAAAGCGATTCTGATGAATCAAAATTTCCTGATGAAAATCCGTAATTGAAGATGTGAACAAGAATTTGAACCTAACCAATTACAATGTTTCTTTTAGGAGAGATAACATTGACTTTGTTGATAAACTAATTAAGATTAACACTAGAACTAAAAATCTATCAAAATGACAGCTTGAATATTGGAAATGTTAATTTTTAATAATAATTACCTAAGTATTGTTTTTGAATTTTATGACTTTTCATATGAAAGCAGTGTAATTATAAATTGACTTTTAAGAACTTTAATTACAATAATAGAATTATTTAAGCTAAATTTACGCTTTACGTTGGTAGCTTTAGTTTTTTATTGCAAGAAAAAAATATTCATAAACGTATACAGTAAAACCTCTCTATAAGGAGTTATTTGGGACCGAGAAAACTACCTCTCTATAAGAAAAGTTGCTTATAGAGATGGAATGAATATAAATTAAATTAATGAATAATAGAAAAAATAATGCTTGGAATCTGTTTTAATTGTTGTTGTTCCTAATAATATTGTTCCTTATAGAAAATTACATCTTATAAAGAGGGAACTTTATAGAGAGACTTTACTATAGTTACATAAAATACCAAACGAAAGAAGAGTTGACATGGTTACTATGTCGGATAAAGTGTTGTTCTGTATCATGAATTTTTCGATAACTATGATTAATACTTTAAATTATGTATGAATGTGGTGTGTTGAAATTGGAATTGTGAATCTCACACCCAGTTGAAAAATTGATGTCTTATTTTATTTGTGATAACCGATCAATCGAACAGAATTAACCTTTTTAAAATTAAAGAAAATTTAATAATCCGATAAAATTAAAACTTAAAGTAATAAACAAATAAACGCCATTTAAAAATATATTTTAGGATAATATATATCGACGGTTTAACCGTCATCATCAGATCACTGATTATGTTCTTTTTTTAGATGAAGTTGCTTTTCGAAAACTCTTAACATTTGCTACTTCAAATGTCCATTTTCTATTTAATGGTGAATGGTACAAACAAATAGATGGGGTTGCAATGGGTTCACCATTGGCTCCNACGTTAGCCTCTATATTTCTTTCTTCCATTGAAGAAAAAATAGAATTGTTTTTGGGGAAAAACCACTACTTTATAAGAGATATGTGGATGATATCTTTCTAGTCTTTGAATCTCGAGAACATGTTTCCTTTTCTAGATTACATGAATTCTATTCATCCAAATATAATCTTTACAGTAGAACAGGAAATAAACGGAAAATTACCATTCCTTGATTTGTTAATTGAATGGAAAAATGATCATTATGAAACTGAAATATATCGAAAGAAAACTGATACTGGTTTGTACACCTCCATAAACAATTTTTGTAAGTTTAAATATAAAATGAATATGATCAAAGGTTTGTTATACCTACTCTTTCTTCCACGTTTTCAAAATCTATTAAAAGTATTGATACATTGAGTAAGTTATTGAATAATAACGGTTACTCTAAGTCCATCATAGACAGACTCACTCGTGAGACTGTAGATAAAATAATCGAAAAAGAAAAAATCAAAAATGAAAAAATTAATAGTTTAAACATTGAAAACTGCTTTACACCTGGGTATACTCTAAGCTTACCTTACTCCGAGGGTTTTAAATACCTCAAGAATTCGATCTTGAAATCAACAAATAACATTTTAAATTTAAAAATTANTTCTCAATCATTTAAAGTTGAGAATATGTTTTGCAATAAATCACATACTCCTTTAGGATTGTGTTCGGACATTGTTTATCAATACACATGTAATGGGTGCAATGCCACATACATCGGAGAGACTGCCCGTCATCTCTGCAAACGAGTCCAAGAGCACAGTCAAAAAGAGTAATATTGCTGAGCATAAAAAAACGTGTAAATGTAATATGAGCATAAATGATTTTAAGATTTTGTGCAAGCATTCTAGAAATTATTGGGAGAGTGTCATGTGAAGCATTGTTGATAAGATCATGTGATCCTAAAATCAATGTTCAAACAGCATTCTCAACTAATTTGTTAAGAGTTTTCGATTAGACTTACGCAAGTGATTGCATAATCCTTCATTTCTTATATAAAAGCAATAAAAAAGAACACAATCAGTGATCTGATGATGACGGTTAAACCGTCGAAATATATTATCCTAAAATATATTTTTAAATGGCGTTTATTTGTTTATAATAAAAAATTGCCATCTTTTTTCAAGTTTAAAGTAATAAGTTAGGATAAATGTTAAATATTAGTAATCTTTTCCAAAATTTAAATGAACATATTGACGTAATTTTAATTAGTTTTAATAATTTAATGAAATATTTTTCAAATAAAATAAAACATAAACTATGTATTTTTTTGTAATTTATTTTAAAATTAAAGGAATAATAAATGATATTGAAAAATGAGGAAATTTGTTCAAATAATCATTTTATAAAAATCCAGAAAAAACACTAATGATGACAAATGGTAAAGGATCTTCTGAGAGTCAACTCGGAGTAGAATCTTATTGCAATGATAATAAATGTTTTAATAATAATTGTGCCAGTGCTCTTAACAATAGCAAACTAATATGTTTTTGAACATTTAATAACATTGCTTGAAAGTCAACATAAAATGGTTACATGCACATTTTGCAATAATACTTGAACATTAATGATTATTCTGGATATATTTCCAGATATAAATTCTGTTTTGTAACACTAAGAATAATATTGAATCTTTTTTTGAACTTTATGAATGAGTTACACATATGAAATTAACTCTTGAAACTGAAAAATCAAACAATATTTTTTTGTACGTTTGTGTGTACTTGGTTATCTGTCCCCACCAGTGTAAGAGTATAAAACTATAGAAAAATTAAACTTTAATCGCGTGCTGGACATTCGTTTCTACCCATTATCCACGTTTCAGTGCCTCTAGTGTTTAAGGTATTAATAGAAAATTGATTCTGTTATTTTTAATATTTAAATTATCCAAAAATAAAAAATTAATAAATTTTTATCAGAAAAATTGATTTTCATTCTAGGAAAAATTTTCAATTAATAAACATTAACTGCCAAAAATAATTAAAAAAAATTTTTGAATTAAATTAAATGAATTTAAAATTCAAAAGCTAATTGAAACTGTTTATTAATTTCGACGGGTTAATCGTCATCTTTAGAACAACTGATTTTTCAAAAGAGAAATGTACTTATATACTGCCGGTAATGATTGTTCAATCAATAAATCATTAAAAAATCCTCAATAAAGTTGTCGAGTGCATTTTGAATGTTAATTTTAGAATCCAAAGATTTTATATACAACGCTTCACATGTCACTCTCTCTCTCAATAACAAACATTTAATAATACATCATTTCATTTAATGTTGTATTAAACATTTTTCGACGTTTTTTTAATTAAATTGGTACTATAAGTACATTTCCTTTTTAAAAATCAGTTGCTCTGAAGGGTACCAACGTTAAAACGTCGAAAAAAAGTTTTAATACAACATTAAATGAAATGATGTATTAATAAATAATGATTAAGTGAATTAATAAAATTTTTTAATATACTTAAATTATTATTTTGATCACCGAAAACTCGTTATTGGGTTCGAATTCAGAATTCAGGTTCATGACACAAAATTATATGGGAACGGAATTTGATGAAATTTTAGTAGGATCAGTTTTCCATTGCATTTATGGCATGCAAGAACACGTCTTTCTAATGATATTCCAAGAACTAATAATGCCATTGAAGGATGACATAATTCATTCAGAAATATTTTTGGTAATTGGAATCCAACAATTAAAACTTTTATGCAGAAAGTTAAATATGAAGAAAGCTCGTGTTTTCAAAAATTCATTGTTGACGAATGGTGAAACCAATAGGAAAAAAATATGAGGTTCTTAACGAGAAATTAGTAGCTTTTTTAATTTCATTTTTCGATATTTTTTACATATGACATCATTTTCTTTCGACGTTTTAACGTACCACGCTTATATATTGCCGTTAATGATTATGCAACAAATGAATCATTTAAAAATCCTCAACAAAGTGGTCGAGAGTGCATTTTGAAGGGTGCGCGACTTTTTAGCGCCGAATTTTAAATTTAATTTTTTTTATTTAATAATATTTGGAACTGGTCTTTTTGGCTCCGTTTTTTGGTGCAGAATTTTTTTGAATTTTTTTAAAGAATTTATAGAAGACATATATAGAGAATTTTTTAATTAAATTAATTAATTAAATATGAAATCTTTAAAAAATAAAAAAAAATCATGTTTGAAATAATTTAATTATTTCTTATAAAGATTGTAATGTAAGTAAATTTTTTGTAAGTATTGTGAGATATATTTAACAAAATTTATGGAAATTAATAATTAGCTTTCTAACTGTTTATAACTAAAAACTCTATTAATTTCTGAAAAAGTATTCTGTTGTTTAAAGATATTTATAGCTGATTGTTTTTATCACGTAACTTAGGATGTTGAAATTTTTCATATTCTATTACAATATTTTTTAAATAATTTTAATTTTTTTAATTTTATTTTATATTTCAAATATATTTTTGTTTATGGTAACCAAATTTATAATGGCTTTAAAAATTATTTATTTTAAAAAATTCAGCTGCAAAAAATTTCAGAGTTAAAATATATTCTTGTTGAATTGAATGAGCCCATTTCTCCAGCTGACCACAATATCTGTCTGAATTGATGGTTTCATTCCTCTGAAGGAGTTCAAAAAACACAATTCCTTTAAAATCCCGCCAGACGGAAAGCATAACCTTATTTTGGTGAATTTCTGCTTTTGGGATCGTTTTGGCAGGCTCACTACGTTTTGCCCATGATAGTCGGCGTTCCACATTGTTGTAAACAATCCATTTTTCGTCACCCGTAATCAAGCGCTTCAAAAATGGATCACTTTGTTCTCACTTCAAAAGGGAATCGCAAATGTCTATACGTTTCACC
>MQRK01215020.1:17036-29139 GCA_001938485.1 Girardia tigrina
CCATTTCGAATTGACGGTAAAGTAATAAATTAAAACAAAATCAATTAATATTTTGTATAAACATAGTCTGAAAATTAAGGTTTCAGAATATATAATTGAATTTAAATGTTATCACATCGGTTTATATTTTCAAGCTTTCTATTAGGACGTACTCAAAAACGCAATGACTTTTTGGCCAACCCAATATAGAACATCTTTGGATCATAAAATTAATGTTCAAAATGCACTGTCGACAACTTTATCGAGGGCTTTTAAATGATTTATTGATTGAACAATTATTACCGGCAGTATATAAAAAGGTATGTACCGGATTTGACCCCGGCTCCGGAAAACCGTCTATCCGGCCATTTTTTTCAACTCTAGTATCGGCAAAATTCTACCGGTTTTTTGATCAATGTTTACGAGAATTATAAACTCATAGATAATTCGCTTATAAAAACAAGTGATGTTAATATAAGATCTCAAAATTGATGCTTTGACAGATGCAATTATACAGTAATTACTATGAATTCACCAAAGAGACAGGCTAATACAGTGTGCAATTTCTTGATATCCATTAAACAATCTGTAAAGTACATCAGGCCGGTATTGCTTGTGGACAATCAGAATACAGGGAAAGAAATTTGGCACCTCTTCAATGATAACACATCTTAGCTTTCAACATTCAAAAGAGCTTCCTAGCCTCCAGAAAAATAAACAAGAGTGCCACTTACATTCATCCACTACTACTAATAACAAAAACACACCACAGTTCAACAGATTCTGGAACAGTATTTAACCCATACACAGCGTTGGCATATCGATCATCCATTAGCTATGAAAATCCACAATGCTATTAGTCGAGTGCTTGTCATAGATTTGTGGCCCATTCAACTTGTGGAGAATACTGGTTTTGTGGAACTTGTGTCCAGGTATCGAATTCCATTGAGAAAATATACCACAGAAGGTGTACTACCTAATTTGTTTGAGAAAGTGAAGATGAAGATTTTGAAGATCCTTTTCTCTGATGATAATCGAACAAAAATACAGGCTTCCTACAACGGTATCTATGACACGTGTTTACCTTGCTCCACCTGCTACAAGCGATTTGTTTAGATGTAAAGCGTTCCTTACCGTAATTATACTTCGTGTTTCGTATCGTATTTAATCATCGTTTAATATAAATATTCAAAGGTTTTTAAATCTTTCAAATCCAGCTCCGGCACCGGCTTTAACTCCGGCCGGATTTGCAAGAAAGAAAACCGGTACATCCCTTTATATATATAAGTACATTTCTTTTTTCAAAAATCAGTTCTGCTGAAGATGACGGTTAATCCGTCGAAATCGATAAACAATTTCAATTGGCTTTCGAATTTTAATTTCAACGATTTTTTTTCCAATTTATTGAATTATTTAAAAATTTTAATCAAAGAAACATCGAAATAATTGATTAAATATTTTTTTTAAAAAATAGCAGAATAAAATCAAATTTCAATCGCGTCAATTTCTTCTTTGGGTAATAAATATTTATTGCAGCGATAATGATTTTATAATTACTTCTATTGAAAGCAATTGAATCGATATAACACACAAGCACCCACCTGATGATTGTGACTATTGCTATTCGGATTCGTATTGGCGGAACTGATCGGCTGAATCGGCTGATCCTTAGGCTCGTCGACCCGCTTCTCTTCCACCGTCTTCTTGTCGACCACCAAGGCCGCATGATACCGGGTCATGTGGTCCCCCAAGATCCCCTGGGACAAGTACCTGCCGCCGCAATACTCGCACGTCAAAATCGAGCTCTGGGAAATCGTCAATTTCGAAATCTGTTGATTGTTCGTCTCATTCAACACGCGCTCAATCCGAATATCGGACGGCGCCATGTTCTCATTGGCCGATTGTTGTTCTTTCAATTTCCGCTTCCGATTGTAAGTCGTCCGTTTCGAGACATTTCGCGCTTTCGGGAAATTCGTACTGTCCTTCGGGCCGTACATGATGTAAATATTATCCGACAGAGAATTGGCGATCGATTTCTTTCGCTCCGGCCGATTACTTGTGACGGTTTTCGGGGACTCTTGCTCGACCGGAGCCGGCGATCGATCGATCATCTCGGGCATCCCGTCGTACGGGTTCCAGTAGCAGTCGTGATAGAGCAACAAGTGGCCGAACAAATACGTCAGTTGTTTGAATTCCATCGAACAGAATCGACAGAGAAACGCGATATTCGACGAGTGGATGTCGATGTTGTGTTGGTCGATTTGGCGGATCGTGTTGACGCCGATCGAGTCGCACTTGCACGGCAGTGGGATCGGGTCCGTGTTCAGGTCGTTGGTGCAGCTGAAGATGTGTTTGGTGAGCGCTTTCTTGAGTTTGTAGCCCTTCTTGCACAGCGGACAATAATGATCGATCGAGCGCGTTTTCTTGACGATTGGGACGACTGGGATGACGGGGGCCGCGATTGCTTGAGTCTTCGTGTCGGTTTTGATCGACGTCATTTGCAATTTGTACAATTGGAGCGATTTGTTGTGCTGAATCGATGCGTTATGGTACGCCAATTTGTGCTCGAGATCTTCGTACGACAAGTCCATTAGATACAACTTCATCATTCCCAAGAGACTCTTCTTGCCGATCAGCGATTTGATATGGAAACAGACTTTGCAGCCGACATAATTATCTTTATGGAGAAACCAGTGATATTTGTCGATAATTATTCGCCAATATTCCTCGGTCCAATGAAGCGGTTTTATTTGCAATTCATTGAGCATTGTATCGTTTTTCAATTCCAATTCATCGGTTACAATAATCAATGAATTCGATTTACTGTCGTTTAACGACAATTGATCGTCGTTTGTAAAATCACTACTACTCGTATTTCGATTGAACGAATCCAATAATTTCGGATCTAATTCTTCTAAATCTATCTTGTTCAGAATTATAGAAACGGAATTTGTCGGTTGAATCATTTTGAATAAATCGATTAAAATTTTTTTTAACTCAAAATTAAAAATAAGCCATAATGATATTATTATTAAAACAAAGCCTATTTTGAATTTTAATACTGGAAAATTAAAACCGATAATAAAGAAATTCCTTGTTTTCAGTTTTTTTAGTTAAATAAAATGAGAAAAAAATTCATTTTTTATAATAATTAAGAAGATGATTTAATTAATTAGAATTTTTGGATTTTGTTTGTCAGTGTTGTTTCAATGGAAATTTAATAATTGTTAATATTGATTTGTTTATACTGTCGTCGTTCAACCAATAATAAATACTAGTTACTAAAAAAATACTAGAAAAATTTTTTGTAATGATAGGGGAATTTTTATTTTCTAATTTTGTCTATTGAATAAAATCGATTATTTATTTACGTCAATTAAAATAGATTTATCATTTACAAAGAAATTAAAATATTAATGTGTGGGCTTTTCAATGATAATTTGCCAGAAACAAAGCTTATTATAAAATATAAATGAATAAAATATAACCTTTTTAGTCTTGATTAATTAACCTTTCGAACCAAATAATATATCTATAAGTAAATGTAGTGTGGTCTTTCTAAAATGTTTTAACGGAACTAATGTGTGTAAGTATGAACCAAAAGAAAAGAAGAAAGATCGAATGTGTGGTATAAGTTCATTATAATAATCAGAAAATTTTATAAAAATTAACTAATAATTAAAAATCTGTGTTCGTAAATATAGATTAAATTACCTGATTGAAATAGTGAATAAATTATAATGATAAACGTAAATATTTAACTAAAATTTTCGAAATAGAATTAATTGTACAGTGTCAAGTAAATAAAGTCTGCCTTTTATTATCATCGACCGAAAAATAGTTATCTAGATGAAATACTTGCTATGATAGTTTTGTTGAGTATAGTATTTAATTTAATATAAGTATTTTAAATATTTTATAAATTGTTTTTAATTAATTAAAGATAAATAGACATATTTACTTTTTATCTAAACTAAATATTATTTATATATAAACAATTATTTTAAAAATAAATAAAAAGATAAATAATGCGTTTAGAATAAAAGAATATTTTATAAGAAAGATATTTAAATTATTTAAAAAGATAAATGAGAAATAATTAAGCCAAAAAGAAGGGTATAAAAGAGAAGGAAAGTTTAAAGAAAGGCCCAGAAAAATTTAAATTAATTAATTATATTAGTCAAAGGAACGCCCTTAATTATTGAAGCAATTTTGGAGCTAAACAGCTGTTCCCATTTTTAAAAATGAAAAGAGAGTGCTTAAGAAAAGTTTGGAGCTAAACAGCTGTTATTTTAAAGAAAGAAGAGTGCTTAGAAGTAGATTTAGATATATACTATTGATTTAAAGAGTAAAGATTAACTATTGGAGAAACACCCAAACCATCTGCCTTGAAATTGAAGTGTGAAAGAATAAAATTTGAATAATTGAAGAACACTCAATAACGAAAAAATAGCACCTGCTTGAGGATATATAATCASTCAAGTTATTGGGAAGAATCAGAGAAAAAAGAGAGACTATCACGAGAATAAAGTCAAGGTGCAAACKATATAATTATATATTTCAATAAAGATATTTTTATATACCTTTTTATCAAAATAATCTGGGAAAGAGAATTCTCTTCTCGGTATTATCTCAAAATCTAAAATCTTAGCATAAGTCTTAAGTTATTTTTAAATACTTTGTAAAGTGTATAAAGTGTGATTATTAAATAAACGTTGCAATATTAATAATCTTATTCTTTTATTTCTATTTTTGCTATAATCACCCAATATCCCAACAGTTTTTTCATTTGAGTATTTAAAAACTGTACTCAATCAACTTTATTGACTAGGCTTCAAGAGAAAACAGATTGCTGCTGCGTTTAATTTACACTGGATATTTTATATGGATGCAAAGTTTGATATTTTTCAATACTTATAATTCAACTATTTTGTGTAAATTATAAGTTATATTTAGCTTCCTTCTCAAAAAAATTAAATGCTGAAGCATTGTATTACATCTAACAATTTACGATAAGATTGAAATTTTTGTTTAGGTATTCGATAAGAAAGGTGGATTTTATTTAAATGTTTTCGAAAAAGTCATGAAAAAAACACAAAACTATTTTTTTACGTAAAGATAGTTACGTTTTTGGTTTCTTTAAAATACATTTTCAAAGTCAAATCAAAACTATATTTTAAACCGCGTACAAAAACTATATATTCTTTAAACAAAAAATATTTAATGATTAATCAATCACACATAACTCTCCCCCTCTTCAGAACCCGGCCAGCGTTTGAGTCATTCAATGCGCCTTCTTTTCACCCCATTTGAAAATTGAATTTCAACCTGGTTTGGTAAAATGAATCTGAGGATCTTGTGTGGTCCTTCGTATTGGAAATCGTTCTTCTTTCTCTTTTAAGGATCCGCCCGGACGAGTACCATCTCTCCCTCTCTGAAACATCTCTTCCCTCAACTTTCTTTTTGGTACATCATTATTTTCTCAGCTGCCGCATCTGCATTGTCTGGAACCCCTTCAGTGATCTGATCCTTGTCGTAAGTTTTCGTTCCAGACACCGAATGGATGTTTATTTTTCGGCCGTAAACGATCTCAAAAGGTGAGAATTTAGTCGAATCTTACAGTTGTATTGAGACTGAATTCAATCCGAAGCAACAATTCATCCCAATTTTTCTCTGTTCATATATCTGTCAATGATGTCGCGATCATTTCTCTTACTGTTCTTATCACCCGTTCCACTAAACCATTCGACTGATGTTCATATGGTGAACTAAATTCTAGTTTTATCTGTAATTGTTCCAAACTCTGGCTCATAAATGCACTCTGGAATTGTCTACCCCGGTCAATCAGAATACTAGATTTAAAGCTTGATGTTTTCGGCGTGGTCGCCAGTTACGTTTTTGGTTTCTTTAAAATCCATTCGCTTGCCGATTTTATAGATCAATTGTGCAAAATACATTTAAATATAGTGCGTTAATCTTGCTTCGAAAGCGCGTTCAAACTGATTAACTTACTAAATCAGTCTATAATGACTACCAAATATTTTTTTATTGAAACTTTATCCATGTGGGCAACATCTACCACTATTTGATCTAAAAAGTTTTGGCTCTTCCGAGGGCATAGAATTTCTTTCGTTCTGGATTGATCAATTTTTCGCTTTGCACAAACGTAACACTGATTGATACATTCTTTTATGCACTCATACATGGCGTGTCAATGAAAGTGGTCCTGTAAATACTTGAATATTTTCTTAATTACCAGATGACAAAGATCAATATGAACACTTCTAACGAATTCTTGTGCATAATACCCTGGAATGATCGTTAGTAGACCATTATTTTGTTCAACCACCAATAATCCATTTGAAATGACGAGACGGTCTATTAATTTGCACAGATAGCTTCCTTTGAAAACGTCAGAAAATTGTCTATTTCTATCTACCAATACTTCCATTGCTTCTCTGATGACTGCATCACGGCGTTCTTTGTTTTCTATCGTCCACATCATGTTACTTATTCCGTAAAGAGAATTCAGGTATTTGATTTTCGACTTTTTTGATTTGGCCTCGATATGACTAGTTTCACATTGTGAGTAAAGTCTCTGCTTAATAAGAGACAAGCCATCTGCATTATTGTGTTCTTCACCCTTCCTGTATTGAAGAGTGAAGTCATATTCATACAGATTTGCCAGTCATGTTTGAATTTGTGGGCTTATCGGTTTCTTCGTGGTGTTCATGAAGACCAAAGCTTTGTGGTCTATGCGGGCAATGAACCGTTTCCCGTATAAATATTGCTTTAAATGTAAGACGTATTCATGAAGAGCCAGAAGTTCCTTTCTCGTGACGTAATACCCCTTCTCATGTGAGTTCAGGTGTCTGGACCCGTATGCAATGACTGTTTCTTCTCCAGTTTCCGTCAATTGGCTCTCGACCGCACCGATTTCACTAAAACTAGCAACAGTGTTCAAGACAAAAGTACGATTTAATCGAGGATAACTCAAGATCGGAGTGTTGCACATAGCTTCTTATAATTTCTGGAAACTCTCTCGGCATTCTATTGTCCAATGCAATTTCTTACCGCATCCCGATATTGCCGTATGAAGTGGAATAGTAATCTTGACATAATCTCGAATAAATCGGCGGTAATAGTTTGTGAGACCTAAAAATGACCGAAGATGAGAAGAACACTGCAGTTCCTCGCGTTTTCAATCTCTTTGATTTTTTTATTATTCGTCCGAATACCTTCTGCATTTATGGTGTGACGCAAAAAAACTAACTCATCTTGATGAAACTGATATTATTCCGAATTTATTTTTAACCTCCATTGACTTAACCGCCGAAATACTTCTCTCAGAATATTGTCATGGTCCTGTAGCATTTTACCATACACCAGAATATCATCTAAATAAACAAGTACTCCTTTGAAAATCATACCTTCAAGCATCTTATGCATTAACCGCTGAAATTTCGCTGGTGCCGTTGACAGACCGAATGGCATCCGATTGAAGCAAAATTGTCCTTGTTTAGAACTGAACGCTGTACAAAGTTTAGATTCCTCCGACAAATCAACTTGGTAATATGCTTGACCCAAGTCTATTGATGAAAACCACCGCGACTCTGACAAACAATCCAACAGTAAATGAGTGTCGGGCATCGGAAACGAAACTTTGTTCGTCACAGCATTTAACATACGATAGTCAACGCACATTCTTATGGAGCCATCTTTCTTACCCACGATTACCAGCGGTGAGTTCCATGAACTTTTGTATGACCGAATAATGTTCGACTGCAATAAATTATGTATCATTTCATCAATCTTACTCTCCAAATGCATCGGTTGTCGACGGGGATGTTGGCTTATTTGTATATTTCTTGTCACAATGTGATGTTGGATCTTCCGAGTATGTCCTAAATCAAACTTTGAAGCCATGAATATATTTAAAAATTCACAGATAAGCTGTTGAAGAGCTTTTTATTTGTGATTCTTGTACCGTTCAAGGGCTAAACTCCTCCGCTCCTCATCAGTATGAGTATTCTTCAATAAATCTGCGTCAATATTATTAACTTCTAATAGTTGCACTCCAAACATCTGCATAGTGTCAATATCGCCAATGAACGGTGGATGTATCTTTTTCACAACGACCACCTTGATTTTCCTCAACTTTTTGTTCCAACGAATATCTAATAAAACAACACCCATGGGCATTTCCGTACCGGTGGAAAACAGATCGCTTAATCGAACTCCTGATTCTGAAAGTCTCGGTTCTCCAATCTTCCGCAAATAATCTTCATTCATCACCGTAACCGATGCTTCTGAATCTCACAACATCTCTAAACGAACACCTTCCACCTCTACCCTACTCCACATTCTCCCGTCAGTTGACTTCTGCATCTCGTCCAGCTGTTCCACATTCCGATTTTTGCTCTCATCATTTATTCCAATCCCATTGACGAAGTGTAAGCAACGGGATCGCTCCGGTTTTTTTCCGGTTTAACATCATGTAAAATTAATTCATCCCCGGATTGGGCCGTGTCGTGAATTTCATCATAAACGCATAAAATCATCCGTGGCCTCTGATAACTGCTGTTCTGCAAAAGACTACATTCCTTAAAACAATGACCGCAAATTAGACATTTATCCTTCAATGGGCATTGAAAACGTCTGTGATCATTTTCCCTGCAACAAAAACACTGACCCGGTTTCAGTCGCTCCTCGTGCGGAGAGGGTAATCCCCGACATCTATTATAAAATCTTTGAGCTATATGTTTCAGAGAAACCGAAGGCTGTTGTCTCACCGGCGTTTGTCGGAATTCAGAAATGACCGATTGTGTAAAACTAATCCGGTTGAAAAAGTTCCTATCTATGAATCTATCATCTGTTGATCTCCTGGGACCAAATTTAGACTGCTGAAATTGCTTGTTGGTTGATATTTCCCAGCTTGAGCATAATTTTGGGGATTATTCTGCTTGATATTTGTCTTATTATTAAAAGCGCTTACTTCCATTTTCTCAACTTCCGAGATCTCGCGGTTCTCGTAGACTTTCGCCAATGTCCTCATATCTTCTCTCTTCATTTTCGGTTTCAGAACAAGTGAATCCATCAGACCGGTACTACGCACCCGTTTCGTTAAAAACTCATTTAAAATTTGTTCCCGACTCAACTATGAGTCTAAAACACTGTTAATTCTCTTCTTTACCCGGATTTCAAACGTGGCAAATCTCTCTTTTGACTCTTGCTTGACATTCGCCAGTTCCATGAAATTATCTAAGATTGACTTCTTCATCATAAATGTGTCACGAAACCAATCTCGAGCTTCCACCTGAGTCATTTCATCCCTTTTTGAATCCTTCCATAATTCCACAGCTTCTTCAGATAATAATTGATAATATTCAGATAATAATAAATCAAATGCACTCACCAGAGGCAAGTCCTTTAATGACAGCTATTCCTCGATATCCTTTAGCCATTTTCCCGCTTCTTGCGAATCTCTACCGTCAAACTTGCGGACATTGAAATTGAAAATTTCTTGAATCTTCTTCGGCAGCGACGCAAGCAAAATATTTCTTTGTTGGCTTCTCGTAATTGCGTTGATGTTTTCGGCGTGATCGCCAGTTACGTTTTTGGTTTCTTTAAAATCCATTTTCAAAGTCATATCAAAACTATATTTTAAACCGCGTACAAAAACTATATATTATTTAAACAAACAATATTTAATAATTAATCAATCACACATAACTAAGATATTTTAACAATATAACAATATTTTTATTCACAATATGTACAAAAATTATTCATTTAATAACAATATCCTGTAAAAGGTTTGTTTTTCATGTTGATAGATTTATTTTCAATTATTGCATTTATAGACTGTAAACTTTCGAATATGCAATTTTTATATTATAAAACACTGATTATAGAAAAAAATATATAAATGAGATTATTCAATTTAATCTCATTTAATTTATGGGTACTGTATAAAGAAAATACGTTGGTCTTGTGAAGATAATTAATTTCTTATATTGATATTTATAGCAAATAATCATATTTCATATTTATATTATAAATTATTATAAGGATCCAGATTAATTTTATAAAATTCCTCATTTGTTTAAATAATCCGAATTGATCATTTTTTTGAATTTAAATAAATTTTGATAATCGGATTTTGTTTTTATTAGAATTGGAACATTCTTACATGGCGACCACATCAAGTATACTCAACAACCTGGCACCGTAGATCTATGATGGAAATAGCGATGTGGAGGAGTTCATCGCAGAGTGTCAGAGATTTATTGAAGTTTCGCAAATCAGTGAAACAATACAGTAGATTGTGGTAAAAGCTTTTTTGCATCGGGATTTGCTGGTTGCCCACGAAAACGTCGATAATAAAATTATCAGTTTTTCGGAAAGACTCCGGAAGGACCTGCAGGAGATCATTAATTATCGGAAAGGAAGGAAAAAAATGAAAAAAAAAGAAAATTAGAAGGAAAATTAGAATACACAAAAGTTTAATGTTTTAAAATATATTTTATAATTTAAATTTTTTTTTCTTTATTCAATTTTTTAATGTTGTGATTATTTTAAATAAAAGTTTTTGCCAATCATTTGCACCATTGTTTCGCAAAATTAACAAAGCGATATTGTGTAAATCGTCGCTCTGAAAATCGAAAATTTTAATCAATATATATGATAATATTAATTCAGAAAATAATTTAAATTTCCAGCAATGATGTATTTCAATAAAAGTTAAAAGATGGTTGATCGAATCCTCAACCACAAATGGAGCAAGCCAGAATTGATGGCATATTTTTTGACCCATTGTATAGAAGATATCGAAGTAAAAAAACAAATTTATATTGAGGAAGCCAAATCTCAAGAATCAATCAAAACAGTGATCGAAAAAATGGACAAGATTAAGAAGGAAATACAGGCGGATGAGATTGCTAATATTCATCGACAGAAGACATTTGCCACTGTTCTAAAAGCTAAGGTGGTTGAATTTCTTATGAATGAAAAGGGCACATTAAATTATGATGTGTTCAATGGGCGGCCAAGCATGAAAACTAAATGTAAGAATATAGAAATGAATTGTTTATTTGACACAGGAGCCCGAATTAAAATTGGAAATTTAAATTGGAAATTAGTTGAACAATTAGGAATTCCGCGGAATAATAATGGGAAGATTTCAGCAGTATGCGCAAATGGGACAAATATGGAGTTGAATGGATTGTGTTATAGATGTAAAATGGAGAAGTATCAAAACGCGACAACTATTTTATGTTTCAAAAGAAGTTTTTCCGTCAATCATCTTTGGAATTGGAATGATTAAAGCTCTTGGTCTTGAACTCAGATGTCAAATGAATAAGTTAAATGAAGAGAAAGAAAAATTCAAATATCAGAGATGTCAAAAAATGATATGATTTGTACTATTGATCCATATATAAATAAATGCAAATACTCAGCCGCTGTTAGATTAATGAATGCTAAAGAGAAGTTACAGCTTCGTGAAGGGACCCGATTATATAAATGTATCGAGAAATATAAAAATATTTTTTATGGCTGGAAAGTGGGACATCGGTAAAACCTCGTTGATAAGACATGAAAGAAAAACAAGTTGATTGCTAATTACACAGAAACCATGGAGACAACTAGCGCATTTGAAACGACATATAGAAGAGGCTATCACGAATTTGAAGCAAAATAGAATCATAGAAAAATGTTCATCGCCTTGGAATACACCAATGGTCTGTGTTTGGAAGAAAGAAAAAAATGAAATTCGGTTATGTCTTGATTTTAGATTGTTAAATCAAGATACAGAGAGACCAATATTTCCGATGCCAAATATAGACAAAATGTTAGATTCATTAAATGGTATGAAATGGTTCTGTTCAATAGATTTAGGAAACGCCTACTGTAGTGCCCTACTTACTGACACTGCATGATTGTTTTGTTTGTATGTCTTTTGACCTTTGTGTTGCTTTCGTTTTTTTGTACAAAGCCTTGATTTTCTTTAAGCAGTGTTTGTATATAAGCTTTCTTGAAAGTGAGGTGTGTTGTGTTCGCGACCATGTTTGTTTGTTTTTAGTTTTTGCCCATGTGAGTGAATTTTCGCCATAATCAAACAAAA